>SNQJ01S0024460.1:23856-57381 GCA_010110895.2 Picea sitchensis | reverse complement strand
TTATCATAACTTGTATGATGCAAGTTTGCATGTGAATGCAATTCGTGTGAAGGCATTCTTGTTGTTGCACAACTTCGCTAGGAGGATGTAAAAGATGGATATGATGTTCACTTGTTACAGCCATATATCTTTTTCATATTCAGATCTTATGTACCCACATGTTACTAGGTTTATGTACTTATGTTTGTACCGGAAGGAGAGTTGAAGAGTCATGCACATGCATTTGTTTTTGTGTATGTGTAAGCAGTGAACCTGGTGATAGTTCATCATAAATGATTCATGATTTTAACATGATTGTGTATCATGAATGTCAACTTGTCAATTTGGGAAGGTTGATATGTTTCAAATGAGTCTTGACTCGTGTCAATGTTGTCTTGACGACTATGTTGTGTCGATCATGTTTTTCGACTTGGTTTTAGTCGATGGTGTTTGTTGACTTGTAAGTTGATTTTGAGTACACCAAGATGTAGGAAAACGCCATGTACTTTGATGAAGTACAAGATGAGAAAGTTTGTTTGAAGAGAAAAAGACTTTGTTGGCATCATTTTCAGTCTTGTATAAATTTGTTTTCAAGATTGATGGTTTTCTTGGCTTGTGACAAGATGTCGCAGGAAAGTTTTTGTAGCCATTGGAGAGCTGATTGTGTTGACGTCAAAGAGTTTGCAAGAGGGACTTGATTCTCGGTGGGAAGGTTGGCAATATTCCAAGCACAAAGAGAATAGTGGGTCAGCAGCAGCAAGAGAACAGTGGTTGAGGGACATAGTCAGTTGCAGTGCAAGGCATGTCCAGGTATCCAAGTGATTGTCGAAAAGGCTTTTCAAGTAGAATCAGTTGATAGAACTTGAAAGCAGAAGAGTATTAAAGCTTAGATAGATAATCATAAGCTTTTGTGGGTCCAAAAGCCTTTCAGTGGGAAGGCATGATCAAAATCTGAACCAAGGGTCAAATTTTAGCTCAAAAATCAAAGTTATCGGAATTGCCTCAAAATGAATGGGTGCATATCCCTCATCATTGTGAACCCAACACAACTCATTTTGTTTCAAACGGACGTCAGGAGCGAGAGATATTGTGATCTATTCGAATCGTCAAACAGGTAAAAAAAAGGATGCTGACTGTGCAATCCATACAGTCCGTACTGATGTTGACGTGGCATGATTGTACGCTGACATGGCAGAGTTCATACATCCAAGTGGTAGGTGATGACGTGGCCTTCACTCATTGGTAGATTTGGGCGAATCACATTGCGACACGTGGCAGTTATTGGGAAAATGGCGTGGTGCCACGTGGCCCAGTCATGGGCTGCCACATGGCACTGTTGAATGGGTTATTGGTTCAAAATGATATGGAATCTGTGGGGATCGAACCTCGGACCTCCCCACCGTGGTCAAGTCTTAACAAAGTTTGACCAACTAACGCGCCACGCCATGGTTCTTAACAACCATATATTTAAATATGTATTTAAGTTTACATTATTGTATATTGGCACGGGGGTCGGGCTGGGGCTTAGCCCCAGCTCGCGGTTGCATTGTACACCATATGATCATACATGGAGGCACGTGGTTTAAAACAAATTATAATCCCGCGATTGTATTATGAATTTCATATGACCGTTGTATATACGGAGAGCGCACATATTTCGTTGGCGTTCAGCCCTTGGTTTCGGGTGATATTACCATATGACATTGCCACCATGTGCGCGTGGGGTTTTGGATTCGGTTTATGAAACAGTTATACAACCATATGTCGACACTTGTCGGATATTTATTCGCCAATGTAAACTCATCCCTTTTCCTATTTTGTGCGTGGTCACATGGTGACCTTGTGACCGTGGTTTTGGCGGTTAGAGGCTGGAGGCGCCCTAACCGTCCTACAGTTTGGACTATTTTTCAGTTATGCATGGTGTTGGGTTTAAGCACGTGTTTTGGAGCGTGTTTTGGGTTGAACGTACAGGAGGTGTGTTTTGGCGAACCAGAGACAGCAAGCTTGAAGGAAGAGAATGGCAGGAGGCCTATCTTCTTCAATTTTTGGCCAAATGAGGTGTCGTAAAAGCCCAGATAGGGGTTTTTGGACGTTCTGAATCCATTGGCACTATTTTCAAAGCCATTTGAAGACTTCTTGTGCAATTTTTTCACCATTGAAGTTTCAGGAAGATCTAGGGAGCTTGAAGCCCTCATTGTTTGAGGTCTTGCTCAGATGAGCCTATGTTTATTTTCTGTGATTGAATAATCATTTTTGGATAACTAATATGCTCTGAACACTTTAGGATAGGTTTCAGATCCAATTGAGGACTTTTACAGGTGTTTTTTCCAAAGAGAAGCTCAGGGAAGCTTAAGGCCACATGTAGAAGAGGTCATGCCTGGATGAGCCATGATCCGTTTTCAGAGTTTTATTAGTCATTTTTGGGGTTTTTATGTATTCTGAACCCAATGGTACAGCCAGAATTTCCATTGGAGTTGAGCAGCATCTTGTAAAATATTTTTTGACAAATTAATCCCAGAGATCCAAGTCCATTAATGGAGGCTCAAGGAGATGTAGCCCAGAGAGGGGTGAACTCCTTTATCATGTTGTTCTTGTTATGAGTGTTTGCTGGTTCTTATTTGCTGCAAGTTATTTTTGCTGTTGTATTTATGAAAACAACATATTTAATCTTGCAAAGACTTCACACATAACCATTTAAAAGAAGCATGAACTTAACACATAATTTATCTTGCATATTTTAACACATAGAGCAAGGTCCTGTAAAGTTTATTTTAATTAAGTAGAGGGTGCTTGCATAGCATAACAAGTCAGCCTTCTATTTTCAGATCACTCCTCACTGTTATGTTCCCAAAAATTCCTTCCCAACACCAACTAATATGGAACAATATCCTGTTTTCACTCTTAGATCCTATTTTTACTTGAAGTAGTTGTGGAGTTTGTTGTATTAATCTCTCTATAAAAGGAGAAGACTTGGTGTGTTTTAAGAGGAGATAGTTAGAGTTTGGAATCGAAGAAGGAAATTAAATTGAAGATTGGAGATCATATTGAAGGATAATGTATTGAAGACACTCTTGATGGTAATAAAATTCTTTCTCATTTCCATTTCAATTATTCTTTATATTTAGTTTAATGTAACTTATTTCAATTTCTTTTTATTTTATCTTAATGTAATTTACAAGTTAAGGAGGGCATGGGGATATCCCTCATATGCATCAAGGACGATCCCCCTTGCTTGCATAAGAAGGAGAGATACATGACCCATTAGAGTAGGAGTAGAATAAACACATTTCAATTCATTTTCTTTTTGTTGTGTGTGTTATTTTAATTCTTGTATTTCAACTCATGCAAGTATGTTTTTTCATTTCCTTTCTATTGTGTGTGTTATTTTAATTCAAGTATTTCAATTCATGCAATTATGTTTTATTTTTTGCAATATCATTTCCTTTCTTAGTTAGTAATGAAATTTCCTTTATGTAGAAGCACATAAAAACTAGTAGTAAGTAAGGAACCTAGAGAATGCACATATAGTGCATGGCATCTTGCAAGCAATCTGAACCAGGGTTGACAAATTAATACACAATCTATTTAGTTACTCTCTCTATAAAATAGTGAGATAATTAAATAGGCTATCAATGGACATGATATTTCAAAATTGGAGTCATAGTAGATATTCTGATCAAAATTGAGGGAGTTTTGGTCATATCAAATTATCCACCCCAAACCCTAGTCGCACAAATGAGCTCAATTGAAAAGTTATTTCTTCCAAACGCTAGTTTTATTTGTAAGTTTTTTTTTCAAGCAAGACACACTTATATAGAATTTGATGGTCCTACTATTAAAGAATACATAAATTGGAGGAAGTCAAAATCTCTCACTCATTAGAGATATAGGTTGGAATTTAATATAAAAGTTCATGCTACCATATGGTGGATATTACTTTCTAAAAGTAGAAATTGAAGACTTATTTTTGGATATGTGGTATCATGCCCTAACAAAGGATAAAGAGAGTTGTAAGGGTTTATTTTCATCTGAATATTTTCTATTATAGGTTCATGGATGTCTTTAAGGAGAGAAGGTAATTATTTCTATAAACCCTAGTAGGGAGCATAATTTCCTCAATGTTGACATGGCTAAAACATTGTAGGTTAATGCAAACCATATCTAGAGCACACATGTTGATGGTGAGAATTTTATAATTTTTAAATATTACCGTGGATAAATATGTTTTTCATTCAGATCTCATGACACACACACACACACACACACACACACACACACATATATATATATATATATATATGGATGATGTTGATATTTATCCTGGATATCATTCGATAGAGTTGTTAGGCATAGTTATGTGCAAAAGAAATTTATGAAGCTTTGGTAGAAGCCTAAACAAAATCACATTGTAAGATATTTCTCCTTGTAAGCAATAAGGGCCCATGGTATCACATGTCAAATTCCTTGCAAGGAAACTATTTGAAGTTCCTATTAACACAACAGATGAAGAGTTCAATTTTGGATAACAAGAATAGTCTATAGAAGTACTCAAAGGACAACCCAGGAAGGGCATAAAAAAAGAAGAAGAGTCTATGGGGTTGCATTGCTAAAAGAAACCACATGTTGAAGAGTCAAATAAGGAATAACCAATATCTAAGGTTGTTGCATATCACCACCCATACTACCATGAGAGACAATATCTATTAAATAAATGTTATGAACATCGATGAACTTGCTATGGATTGACATGAAACTAGAAAATCACCCAATATAGAGGTGTGTGGTGGAATTAAAGAAATGAGTGGAGATATCATGCTTTCACCATGACAATAGGGCACCAACAGAGAAACCATATTCAAGACCAAGGTGGCAAGGCAGAAGTTGGAACCTGTGATCGAATTTCACTGGGATGGATGGATGCACGTGCTTGGTACTGGTTGAACACATTGCTGAAGATATCATATTATAGGGCTTACATTTATTTTTTGAATATGAAACATGCAAATGGGGATGGAATTTAATGTACTTAGGGAGGATAATTAATATAATATTAGGTACCTAGGGAGGGACCTAAGGGAGATAATTAATGTAATGTAACCATGACTATGAATAATGTCCATTGGGTGGTTGGTGGGTAATAAATGGGTTCATTAGGTAGTTGGTGGGTAATAAATGTAATAATTAGGGGTAATGATCATAATCCCCGAATAATACTCATGATATATCATATGTATATATACACATGAGTATCATTGTATTAGATATGTTGGAAATTGTATTGTAACAAGCATGGCTTGTGGCCTGTGGATAGATTCTTTCAATAACTAGTAATTGATGGTGTTACCCTACCTTAAGGTTTTTTTTGTATATTATAGATGTTATTATTATGAAATTGAAGGATTATATATATATATATATATATATATATAGGATATCTAATATCACATAATCCATGACACTATTGGCCAACCCATGGATATAAGTCATTTGGTTAGATTACACACACACACACACACACACACACACACATATAGAATCTACACGGATGATTTGTATCCATGGGATGAGAAAAATGTCATGAATTATGTGATATCAAATATATTTATATACAATCAAATAGTAATTTTTGACCTTTTAAATGACCATGGGCCTGACTCTAGTCATAGAACTTTAACCATAACTCTAAATTTTTTCATGCACAAAAGACTCAATGAAGAGAGCTTGATAACCGAAGGCACTTGCGTTTTGACAAAAATAAAGCTGATATTTTCTTAAAGGACTTAAATCTCCTATCATACAATAAGAATATTGAATACCTAGTATCATAATTTTACGACAACGCTCTCCACTTCCATTAGTAAATTGTCTATCAAGGTGTTAAGTAAAAACAAAAACAAAACAACTAACCTTTTGTATGATAATAAGTGTAAAATTGCTAGAAAAACCATTAGGGATGCTTCTATTGTGCCTTTACAATTCGATAAGATAAATAGATACAAAGCCCTAATTAAAAGGGGGGAAAAGCACTAGATAAATAGAAAGCAAGAGAAGATTTCACACCTATCTAAGATAGATCCTAAGAAATTTTGGAGGAAAATTTCGACTCGTAAAACTAAATAAAATAATAGAATTCCCTTGAGGGATTATAATTCCTACCTTAAAATTATTTTTAAATCCTCTAATGTCATGGACAACATTCCAAACGTTTCTACAAAGGTTGAATCTTTTTTCTATGGAAGACATAAAGCTCGAGGTTATATTACTCACAAAAGGGAATGATAAGGACATTGAAGGCTACCAAGCTAAAACCTTAAAAATTTGAGGGCCTATTCTCATCCCTCACATACACAATCTCTTCAATTTAGCAGTCAAGTAGGGATTCACTAAACCTTGTACTCAAATCTGCATTGTACATATTTTTAAAAGTGGGGATAAGAACAATCCCTCTAATTATAGGAATATTATGATTAGCTCCATTTTTGCCTAGAAATACAGAAGTATTTTGGAAAAGAATATCAACGTATGGCTAGAAATCCATGTAAAAATATCTAAAGGCTAGGCCGGATTTAGAGGCTATCATTCAATTATGGACCACCATCTTACACTTAGTTTCATTGAGGAGGAGTGTCGCAATAATAAAACCAATCTCCTTTGTCATTTCATTGACTTTAGAAAATCTTTTGACACAATGCCCCAGACTAACCTTTGGAATAGGTTAGAAGAGATAAAACTTTCTTTCGAGTTGACAGATATTGCGGTAAGGTTGTATGAGAATTGTATTGTCAAGTTTAGGAACGTTGAGGGATGGTCAGAAGAAATTGACTATAATTTAGGAGTCACACAACGTTGTCCATTGTTGCCTACACTTTTTGGCATATACATTGACAAGTTTGAATGTTGGTTGGAAGATGTAGGTTGTATAAACCCAAATTTCACGAGTATAGTCACTATCCTTCTTCTTTTCGTTGATAATATTGTTCTTATGGAGATGAGTTTCTATGACCTCGGTAAAAAACTAAGAATCCATAAGGGGCTTCTGCTCTAGTATGGGTATCACTGTGGACACTGACAAAATGAAGGTTGTGATAATTAAATCCAAAAATATTGCCTACGATACTTTCATCTATGACAACAATAGCTTGGAGGAAGTGCCTTCATAAACATATCTTGTAGTCTATTGGAAATTTTGATGGCATTGATGTTAAGGGAAGATGGGACTGTTATAGTCATTAACATCAAAGATAGGGGGATAATTTTTGAGTTGATGAGTTACTAAATATATACTCTATGTGAATGAAGGCGAGAGGACAAAGGAAGCATCCAAACTGATACCAAAGAGGATATTAAGAAGCATCTTGCACGGTTCTGTGTGAATGAAGACAAGAGGAACAAAATGACCCTGAAGAAATCAAGGAATTGTTAGAAAACCAGGATCATAGAGCAATAAATAAAACAAATGCAGAAATAAAACATAGAATATACACAACACAATAGAGACACAAATATATGTGGTTCACCCTATTGAAATATTGTAACCACAAAGAATATTCTATTTATAATTGAGTTATTTTCTTATATATCAAATCCCCTTTTTTGGATTGATCATGTCGGGCTTTGTATAAGATCAAATATTCTTTTGTGGATTGGTAAAACCATGGTTATATGGTGTTGTTTGTAAAGTCGTCCCCTAGGGTTAATTAAAGCGGTTTTAACCACTAGTTGGAGAAGTCGTCCCTGCTTGATGAAAGGACATAACCCTAGCACCTCCCAGCCAATATAAATAAGTAAGGAGGGCACCTCATTATCACACTCACTCAAGTCACTCATCTAGTGAACAAGTTTTGAAGGAAGTTGTAGTTAGAATAAGGAGAAGAGAAAGGCACATGCTTAGTGTTGGATATTCTTGGTGGTTTGGTCTTTAGTCTTGGCATTGTGTTGGCAATCTATATTAAGGAATTTTTTGTTGGGTTTTCTACCCCATGAGGGTTTCCCAGGATAAAATGTTGTGTACCTTGTGATTGTGTTTCTCTCAGTGATCCTACTTATGCTATTATTTTCTAGTAAATTAAAAATAACTTAATAACAACTCAAAAGTTAACATGGGTTCAGAGCTAAACTGAGTAGAGAATCTTTCACTGGGTAACCAAAAATGTCATTATTGTCGTACAAGAAAATTAGGGATTTTATTGGAAGGGAATGTTTTCCTAAAAAACATCTAGGGAAGTGTTCCCTAGCCTAATGAACTCACTGGAAACTTGAGCGCACCTTTTCAGTGGCCAGAGCCTCCGAAAAGTGAAACCCTAGTTTTTACTAGTACCAGAAAACCAGGAAACCAGAATCAGTGCCAGAAGTACCAGTCCAGTTTTTCGTAGATCAAGTTTTAAGGGGTAAAACTTGGAATTTCTTAAAACAGACAGCTCCAGCCTACTTTCCTCAGCCCAACGCATCTAGTCCCTGGATCAAAATTTAAAAATTTGAAGTTTGAACAATTAGGGTTTCCTCATAAAACCCTAAGTTGCAGTTGCAGTTGAAGTACCAATTGCAGTATCAGTTGCAGTGCTAGTTCCTTCATACCAGTTGCAGTACCAACACCAACCACAATACCAGCTGCATTGAAAGCTTTAGGACTGATTTTTATTGTCCTAGTGCACCTTACCTTAGCAAATCTCCAGCTAACTTTGCAACACCCTTGAAGTTTTTAAAGGTTTGGTATCTATTACCGCTGCTACCGGATGGTGCCACTACTTGCAAATACTATAAGAGGTATGTACTTACATATGTTTAAACTGTTAATATTTAAAGGTTATTTGCAGGAGAAGGGATCTTTTTCCATAGATCCAAAAGGATATCGGATCCAACACATTCAGAGGAATAATGCACCCCAGGTTTGATTATTGTGATATGCATTTATTTGGTATGACATTATGAACAACTAGATTATATGATGAAGTTATGACCTCCATACTAACGATTGGTCAAAATTAAAGTCAAGGTATTAGATTGATTAAATATACGATTATAGAGTTTATTCTCTAACTTAGACTTCTATCAAGAAAGCATATTATCCCAGGGCAGGTTGCCATCTTGAGTAAAGGCGACTAGGAAGAAAAGCAACAACACTCATTCTTGAGGACAAAGACTTCAAGTTCCAGGTTTGATTGATTAACTTGATAAGATTCAAACTTGCACATGTCAAGTTTGATAGCTACCTCATAGTTGAGATATCATACTTGGTAGCATGTGAGCATATTGAGATAAATGTTTATTGTAATCATTTACCAGATATAACTAACATCTCCTCCAGGAGAAACTTCTTAGTTTGTCTCCAGGTTACCATGGATGAATGATTGATCACAACACTAGAAGAGTGATTCTATCAATATTGTATTTCTTAACCCTTGTTGTAGGCAGGTCACAAGTGGTAAATCTAAAGGAGCCATTGTGATGATTGTTCTTGATATTGCTTTATTATTATTATAAAAAGTATTATTATTTTATGTTGTTTCTCCCTTGTTTTTCTTGTTTCGGGAAGGTCACAGGTGCCCTAAGAAAACTATAGTGAAGGTTGCAAGAGGCAAAATATTAAATGAGACATGAAGAAGACTATCCAAGTTGTGTACATGACTGTGTACATCCATGTACCAAAGAAGATGAAGAAGAAGCTACTTTTGAGAAACAAAGTATCTCATATGAAGATTGATCGTAATGAGAAGAAGGCTCCAAGATGACTAAAAAATAGAATTGGTCAATGAAGCCACCTTGACAGGAAGCATAATTAGATTGAAGTCTGATTCAACTTTTGATATCAAGACTTGGTATTCAACACCAAGTATGTATTGCAAAGACTATGAAGTTTTTGTAAGATTCAGAAGAAATCAAGAATCAGAGTGAGCCTGATATCAAAAAGGATCAGATGGAGAGACATCTTCCAGGACTGAGAGACAAATTACATGAGTTGAAAAAACTATCTTCAGAGACCTCTAGGAGACATGAGATCTCCTGGGAAGATTCCCGTGTTTCAGTGACAGAGGAGGAAGCCAGTCTAAAGGACTGGGATATGTATTTTTTCTTGAGACTAGAAGGGAAGTCAATGATGACTTCCAATATTGTTCTTATAGATAAAGCATGTTGCAGATAATAGTATAGAGATGTACAAAGCCTATTTTTTGTCCAGAGGATTCTCCTAGCAATAGGGAGAAGACTATGACAATACACTTTCTCTAGTAATTGAAGAAATAGTTCTAGTATTCATGAAGAAAATCATAACAATCATGATTCTGTTATAGTATGAGATTCAAGGGGAGCATTCCCTGTATTTGAATATTGAGTTACCTCCATGAAAGAGGATAATCTACCTTCAATATCAGTTATTGAGCCACTCTCAGATGAAGCTATTTCCATGATAGAATAGAGGAGCTACTCTCAGAATTCAGCAGCTACAGTGAGAATAGAGCAAGTCATTCTCAGCTTCAGAAATAGCAACTGCATTTACAGAGTCCCGATTCCAGAAGGAATAGTTGAACATGAGTATATAATATACTCTCAGGTAGTGAGATAGATAGAGATTTACATAAAGCACATAGATCTAGCACATGATTGTGGAGATTAAGTTGTAGATGAGCAAGTGTACCAGGTTGGTACAATGAGATGTGAAAATTTTGTTTGAAGTTGAAGGTAGAAAGACTCATGTCTGTAGATTAAAGAACGCTCTTTACGGATTGAAGCAAGCTCCCAAAGCTTGGTATGGAAGAATTGATAGTTTCCTTACGAGCTTGGGGTTTACCAAGAGTAAGGCTGATTCTAACCTTTACTTCAAGGTTATGAGTGATGAGACAATTATATTGCTATTGTATGTACGTTACTTATTCTTAACTGGAGAAGAAAATCTCATCATAGATTGTGAGAAGAATCTTGTTGCAGATTTTGAGAAGAAATACCTATTCCTTATGCATTATTTCTTAGGTATGGAAGTTTGGAAGAGCCCAGAGAAGATATTCCTTAACCAAGGGAATTATGCAGTTGAAATACTGAAGAGGATTGACATGTTGGAATGTAAAGCCATGAACACACCCATGGAAACAAAGTTGAAGCTCCTGGTAGATATTTCATCAAAATTGATTGATGCTACTCTGTACAAACAAATTATTGGTTCATTGATGTATCTGACGAATACCATGCCATATATATGTTTTTCCAAGAACACCTTGAGTCGGTATCTGGTAGATCCCATACGTTTTCACCATGTAGTTGCAAAACATGTGATGAGATACCTTAAGGGTATGTTGGAATATGGTCTCTGTTATACTGGAGATCATGACTTCAGACTGTATGGATATACTAATTCAGATTGGTCTTGAAGTGTTTATGATAGAAAGAGCACTTCAGGATGTTATTTCAGTCTAGGGTCAACTATGACTTCATGGCAGAGTAGGAAGCAATCTAGTATTTCTCTCAGCATGGAGAAAGCAGAATACATTACAACATGTCTATATGGCTTCGGAAGTTGTTGACATGTCTATTCAATCTGGAGATGGAAGCCACCATGATTCTATGTGATAACTAGAGTTGCATAAAGATGACGGAAAACCCAGTGTTCCATGATAAGTCGAAGCACATAGAAATCAGGTATCACTACATTCATGATATGATGCAGAGAGGAGTTGTAAAGCGCCAATATGTGGGCACATATGAGCAGGTTGCAGATGTGTGGACCAAGCCTCTGTCTCATGTAAAGTTTAAATAGTTTTGAGACAAGATTGGTATATTCTGAAAGGACCTCCCTCGAAAGGGGGAGTGATGTTGATGATAATATGGTATCCTGACCAACAACGGGTAGCTCAGTTGGGATTTTATATCCCAGGGAACTGATCATCCCTGGACAAATCCCGAAGGTCCGGTAAGGATGGTCTGTCAGAGTACCATTAGAATTTTATTTCCTAGGGAATATTTTGATTCCTAGATAGATCCCGAAGGTCTGGTAAGGATGGTCTGTCAAAGTACCATGTGGTAGCTCTGTTAGGATTTTATATCCTAGGGAATCTTATGATTCCAGGGTAGATCTCGAAGGTCTGATAAGGACGATCTGTCAGAGTACCACAAAATGTTGTTGTTGCACCTGCCTCATTCTGTTTCCATATGATGTTGATGATTTTATCTAAGCCTCGTCTTGATGATGTTGTTGATGTTTTTATATCAACCTCATGTTGATGATGTTGTTATCTCAACCTCGTGTTGATGATTTTTTTTATCTCAAACTCGTGTTGATGATGTTTTTATCTCATCCTTGTGCTATTGATGTTTTTGTACCAACCTTGTGTTGGTAATGTTGTTGTAGCAGCCTTGTGTTTTTTATGTTGTTGTACCAGTCTCATGTTGTTGATGATTCTATACCAGCCTCGTGTTGTTGATGTTCGTGTATCGACCTCGTGTTGGTGATATTGTTATTCTAGCTTCATGCTATTGATGCTGATGTTTCAGCTTCATGTTGAAGATGATGATGATGTTGCTACTTCAGCTTCATGTTGAATATGATGATGATGATGATGCTAATTCAACTTCATGTTGAAGATGATGATGATGTTGCTACTTCATCTTCATGCTGAAGATGATGATGGTGTTGCTACTTCAATGTCATGTTGAAGATGTTGATGATGATGTATCAATCTTGTACTGATTGATGATGTTGTATTATTTTTATACTAATTGATGTTGATGCATATAATGATGATGATGCAACTCCAGCTCCATGCTGTGAAAAATGATGTTGTTGATGATGAGAAAAACTTCTGATGATTTATATATGTGCTAGTCAATGATCCATATGTTGAYGATGATGTCACCCTATACTTCTCCTGATGATGTTGTGTTTGTTTATGTCATTAGAATACCCTTCTTGTTAAAGGGGAGTGTTGAAATATTGTAAATGYGAATAATATTCTATTTATAATTGAGTTATTTTCTTATATATCAAATCCACTTTTTTGTATTGATCATGTCGGGCTTTGTATAAGACCAAATCCCCTTTTTTGGATTAGTCAAACCATGGTTATATGATGTTTTTGTAAAGTCGGCCCCTAGGGATAATTAAAGTGTTTTTAAACACTATTTGTAGAAGTCGGTCCTGCTTGATGAAAGGACATTAGTCAAACCATAAATACGTGAGGAGGGCGCCTCATTCTCACACTCACTCAAGTCACTCATCTAGTGCACAATTTTTAAAGGAAGTTGAAGTTAGAAGAAGGAGGAGAGAGAGGTGAATGTTTAGTGTTGGATATTCTTGGTGGTTTGGTCTTTAGTCTTGGCATTGTGTTGGAAATCTATTTTAAGTAATTTTTTGATGGGTTTTCTCCCCCATGAGGTTTTCCTAGGATAAAATGTTGTGTACCTTGTGATTGTGTTTCTCTCAATGATATTGCTTGTGTTATTATTGTCTAGTAAATTGAAAAGAACTTAATAGCAACTCTAAATTTAACACACCCAGTGTGGTCTACATCCACCAGAGAAATTGCCAGGTCCTTCCTTTATTATTATCCAGGAAATGAAGGGATACAACCTACAGTATAGCCACTGTAACTTCCTTTTATTTCTCACACAGTCTCCTCTCTCAGAATACAATATTCACTCACATACATAGACACAAATACAATTCCCTCATAAAATAGGGTTTCCTTATAGAGAAAAAAAACCCGAACATAACTTCTAGCGTTAGATATATGACCTTATAATGAACGGTCCAGACTGACTACGAAATTACAATATTTTACAAGGAAATTTTCCCAAAAATTTATCTTCAATGGGGCTCCAAAATTTTTCATCGCCCCCCTGGAACCCCCTAGCAAGAGATGTAGGGGGGGAATCCCCCCCATACCCCCTTGTCAGGTAATGGGGTCCAAACGTTGTTGAAACAAGACCTATGAATTAAGAAGATAATTAGGCTCCACAACCAATGGGAATGAAATCTGACAGGGGGAGACTCTAAGCCAGAAAAATAGAGGAAGCATCCAGAATATGAATTGGACCAAACAAAGGACGAAGAGAGTAAAGATTCTCTGAGTTGCAAGAATCTTGTGCAAAAGGTGTAAATGTATCTATGTGAATAATAATAAATGTGAATGGGAGTCGAAGGAGAACGATTCTAGACGAATAATGTTTTATGTCATTACATCGATGAATGATCACAATCAGAGAGAGCAGAGGAAGCCTAGACATGTATTGAGTCTGGAAAAGGAGGTCTCAGGTCTTATTAACTAGATCGAGATAAAAATCCAAATCCCACATGCACACAGAAAAATGATTACAAAGGTTTTATAAAGAAAACGTGAAAGCACATGGTTTGAATGTGAGTGTGAGCTACGAAACCCTATGCAAAGTGTTAACTTTTGTCATGAAAACTATGGACCTGGAATGGGTTAAATCCTAACCATTGATCATCGGAGATCAATGAATAAGAACAAAGTACTGGGACCCAATAATCGGTGGGCCATCTCAGCCATGTCAGTTCCATGATAGCAACCTTATCAGCACCACATGCATAGTCAGACGAGTGTCACATCAAAGGGAGTCCATGTCAGTGCCATAACAAGAAAATTTACAGATTTCATGTGCATTACCACGTGTCAAGACACGTATCGATGCCATGTCATGTAGTAAATGAAGAATACGTCCATGCAGAAGCCACCTCACTTGCAACATCAACACAAGAGATCTCAAAAAATGACTAAGTAAAGACATTGCGAAGATAATGAAGCAGAAAAGAATCGAGAGTATGTGAAGAATGAGAGAGAAATCCCAGACCCATAGTAATATTTCGAAGAAATGAAGAAATGACTAAGTATCAAGAAGGAATCGGTTGGATGAAGATGTCATATAGACCATGGTGAGTTATAAGATGATCGGTCGGATGAATATGTCTCACGGACCCGCTGTAGGAGTTCAACAATTGACTAAGTATCAAGACATCATGGAGATAATGAAGCGACAAAGAATCGGGAGTATGTGAAGAATGAAAGAGAACCCGCAGAACCGTGGTGAGATGTAAAAAAAATGGCTAGGTGTGAAGAATCAATCAGACAGACAGGGTCACAGATGTATACAAAAGAATCAAGAAAAATCCTTAGACCTGCAAGACGTTTCTAAGTATAGGTGAAAAACAAGTGCAGTGGAACGCGGATGTGTATTCTTAAGGCTGCAGAAGGTTGAATGAAAATGCCTTAAACCTATGGAATAATTCTTGGAAATTTTATAAGTATAGGTGAAAATTAAGTGCGGTGGAACTTGAGGGTGTAGTTTGGAGGTCGTAGAAGTTTGAAATGAAGAATATATATTATTTATACCCGTGGTAAAACCATTAAGGCAGATTGACGATCGATATCAACTTGAGATATGATCAGACGATAGCTATAAGATAAATATCCGGTGGTCTTGATACGCTAAAAAGAATATATCGACGACTGAGATATAATAAAGGGGAGATCAGATGAATGTTGAGCGTCAAGGGGGTATTTTATGTTTTTAGTTGGTGGTCAGCAGATCAAAGGTTGATATCTGATCAAGGAAATCATCCAACGGTATTTGTGTGTTTACACTTGTGCAGGGTGACCAAAAAACAGAATGTGTGAGAAATGGAAGGAGATTGAGAACGATTTGTAATCCCAATTTAGTGGAGAATAGAGGATCTGGAGCTAACTTGTTGAGCCCAATTCCTTATGTATGTGGAAAAATCCATGGAGGTAGGAAGTGTATAAATAATGATGCCATTTTTGTTTTAATAAGTGAGCAGGAGAAGTGGACCATATGAAGAGAATCTTTGAGGCTCTGAGGTCCAAGGACATCAAATAATGAAAGGGAGATAATGAAATTTTCTAAAGGTGGTTGGGAGGTGCAAGGACAAAGGAACTTGTGAAGCTATGTAGATTGTAAATTGTGACAATAGAGACAGAGCAAGTGACTTGTGCAGGAGAAGAATTGAAAGAAAGAGATAATCTGGTACTGTTAATATCTTGAGGAGATTGATATTTCTAGTAAAATTGGTATCTATAGGCAGTGCTAAGTTGGTTCTCAGCTAAGGGGATTGGTATCTCCTGCAAGTGGGTGCTTGCGAATTTAGAAGCTATAGGTTGATGCCTACATGGAGAACTGATTTGGTGCTCAATCAAGGGGATTGGTGTCTCCTGCATGTTGGTTCCTACAAACCTTATTGTTGAGTTGGGGCTCAGGAGAAGAGATTGGTGTTTCCTGTAGGTTGGTTCCTGTAAGCATTGTAATAGTAGGTTGGTGCCTACAATATTTTATAAAGAAAACATTTTTTTGTTTTATCCCATTTGGGTTTCCATGTTAAATCTCTAGGTACTATGGATTATATGTTTATATGTACAATTTTCATTAAATTATTATAATTACTGAAGTAACAAATTGGTAAAGATTGTGAGAAAAGAAAAAGTAGTCTTATATTGATTCACTCCCCCTCCCATTATAAGTAAGTGTGCCAACAATTGGTATCAGAGTGGGTTCCTTCAAGAACATTCTAACCACTGGAAGGTGAATCCTTGTAGAAGACATGGATAGACATGAAGGTTTTTTCATAAACAAATCTCCTATATTTGATGGATCATATTATGTTTTCTGGAGCATAAAAATGAAAACCTATTTCATGCCATTTGGGTTTGATGTTTGGACTGCAGTTGAGAATGGTTACACAACCCCAAAAAATCCACCTGTTGATAAAGATGGAAAGAGGCTCATGGATGATTTTAGGGGCTAAATTTCACTCATGGGCTAATATTCCATGGTTTTTCAAAAAATGATATTCGCTATTTTAAAATTGATTCGCCCAAATTCTATAGGATAAAATTATTTTACCTTACAAATCGCCAAAATTTTATAAAAACTATATAAAATCCTTATAAATTTGAATATTTTTACAAAAATATAGCCAGACATTTATAGTTGGCATATGAAGGATTAGTAAGATTCTCCAAGGTTTCTACATTTTAAAACAAAATTCCATCCTTAAAATCATCCCTGGGCTCAGTAACAATAATTCTAAGGCCAAGAACGAAATTATGTGTGGTCTGGCAGAATCAATATTTGTCAAAGGCATGCATTTTTGTTCAATAAAAGAGGTATGAGACAAGTTATAGAAAATATATGAATGGGATGATAAGGTCAAGAAGGAAAAATTACAAATCCATAGAGGACAATTTGAGACCCTTAAGATGAATGAATAAGAGAGTATTGCAACCTATGTTTTGTATGCAAATGAGATTGTCAACACTATCAGAGGATTGGGTGAAGAAATTGAAGAAACCATCATTGTGAAAAAAGTTATTAGTTCACTTCCCTCAAGATTTAATACCAAGATATATTCCATTGAAGAATTAATGGACCTAGGAAAATTGAAAATTGATGAGTTTCATGGAATCCTCTGATCCAGGTGGATATTGGTGGCCACCCACCTATTCCAACTAGCTCCTCTTCAATGTTTTTAGTTCAACACGTTCTTCTGTACTTATTTGTAATTGTGGGTTCTACACTTCTGGGGTTGTCTGAAGCCCTACACATCTTCCAGGTGGATACTGGTGGCCTCCCACCTAATCCAAATGGATTATTTTGTATGTTTTCATGTCAGCACATCTTTCTATACTTCCAAGGTCGTTTTGGGGCCCTAAACAGTGTTATTTTGGCTTGCCATATTCAAATTGTAGACAGAGTCAGAGTTTGATGACGTAATGCATAGTTCTCAAAAATAGCTTTCCAAAGGGCTATCACGTGCCTAAAATGGATTTCGTATGCAAAAGTTACGACCCCGAGAAGTTGAGGTACCAAATTACTCATAGGGGCCCACATAAATTTTGGTGTTTCATCTCCTAGGGTTAGGTTTTTGGATGTCTATGGTTTTATCAATGTTAAAAAGGCCACTGGAGCCTGATTGTAATCATTCTTCTCAGACGGATGTGCATAGCAGCCACATCTCTTCTTGGAGATAGCTACCACCATTCGAGCAATTGTTTCAATTCTGCAGTTTTACAGTTTCATCCTATTTCATTGATTCAATACAAGATATTATTCAATTGATATCTGTGTTGTTCTTCATATCTCTGTGTTTATTATATTTAGTCTGTTAATCTGTTCATTCCTCTCCTAAATTCAGAACAATTGTATCAAAGCAGTCTTCTCTTCATTTATTTTTCTTCGTGCATGTCCCCGAAAATATCTGGGTACAAGAAGTTGGGACTCAAACCAATCGATCCTTTGCAAGATCGGTCATGCCAAGCCCAAAAATAACCCATGAGGGACGAAAAAAAAGATGATGGAGCAAGAGATCCTTTTAAAATTTTGCTCGAGGAAGCCCTTCCATGACAAAGGAAAAAAAAGATGGACAAATTTGCCCACATCCTTCAGCGGCTACCCACAGGAGAAGCATATTCATCAAGGGGTCATTCAAATGCCTTCAAGGTACATGTAAATTTTGATATTCCATTATTTGAAGGACTAATAGATGCATATGATGTAGATAAATGATTGAATATACTTGAAGGGTATTTTTCGGTCCACTATTTTTTCGATAGGGAAAATATTACTTTTGCACTCCTCAAGGTAGTCCCCCATGTTAAGGACTGGTGGGATACTTACTATGAGCAAAGGGCCATAGAGGAATATGCAATATTTTTGGTTTCCCTTGCATGGGATTCCTTCTAGGATTTCATTAAATAACAATACTACCCTAATAGAAGCTATGAGGACTAGTACACTAGATGGAATACCCTGCATCGGAAAGGGGACCAAAGAGTACCAGATTTCACCAATATTTTCCATACCCTACGCACCAAAATGGGTATCAAAGACTCCAAGTGACATATGGTTCTCAAATACCGCAGGTGTTTGCATACATACATTCAAACGGAAATGGATTTTCTAGACATCACCTCATTGGGTATGAATTATAGATATGATGACAAGATTGAGCATAAATTTAAGCAGAAGAGGCAAGAGTTTGGACCTGTAAAATCCTCACAACTTAAGTAGGTAAAAGGAGGCCCCAACCCACAAAACAAGGGAAAAATAAAATATGTCCACTCTCAGGACAACCAGTCCAAGCCACAACACAAGAAGGGAAATGAGAAGACGAAGAAGGACATGGGAAAATTGTGTGAATACCATAAAATCCCTTGGCACAACAATGAAGAATGTCGCCCCAAGCAGTCACTCATGACCAAGATGAAGGCTTTTGAGTCAAAGGATGATTTTGACTCTGAATCAATTCTAGAAGGAGGGAAGCAGATTATTGATGTTGAACCCAGTGCCACTTTCACTACCACCAAAGTCCAGCCAAGTGAACCAAAAGAACTAGAAGAAGGGGAATGCCTTTTTCACTCACAAATGTGGGTAAAGTGGGCTTCGCTTCATTTCATTTTCGATAGTGATAGTGATAAGAAAATAATCTCAGCATAGGTCATCAAGTAGTTGGACCTGCGGATGACATCGAAACCCGTATCCCTACACCATCGGTTGGCTTCACCGAGGAAGAGATCTTTGTGTTAGCCAACAGTGTCATCTGCCCTACGGCATCAAGATTTTCAAAGACAAGGTATTGTGTGATATTTCTCCCCTTGAAGTTTGTGATGTTCTTTTAGGACATCCATATTTTTGGAAGAGTCATGCTATGTATGAGTCTAGACCCTGCAGTTTTATTATTACTTTGGGTAGACAATCGTCCAGGATACCAAAGGTAGTGTTTCCTACCATTATTTCTTTAATCTTTGCTAAGCAATGCAATAAGGTCATTTCACAGACCAGGAATTTCATCTTCTTTGTTGTCCATGGTCACAGTAAGCAGAAGGTTGTTGTCACATCTGTGGCCTTTATAGAGATTATCTCTTTGTAGAATAAGCAAGTTGATGGGATCATGGAAGAGTACAGAGACATCTTCTCCTCACCCACTGGGGTACCAACACACTACCAAGTCAAGCATCCAATCGATATAACCCCCAATGCACCTCTACCTAATGGACCAGTCTATCATCACTTGCTGAAGGAAAATGATGAAATCAAGCATCAGATCCAAGATCTTCTTCAAAAGGGGCACATCATACCTATCTACCCCCTTGCGGAAGCCCGATTATACTGGTGCAGAAGAAGGATGGGACATGGTGACTCTGAATTGATTACAGAGCATTAAAAAAAATCATGGTTAGGAACTGGTACCCAATTCCCAGGATTGATGACCTTCTTGACCAACTCAAGGGGGAAAAGTTCTTCAGCAAGATTTACCTAAAGTTTGGCTACCACCAGGTTCCCATAAAACCAACTGATGTATGGAATACATTTTTGAAATATAAATAAGGTCTCTTTGAATGGCTTGTCATGCCCTTTGGCTTAACAAATGCACTAGCCACTTTCAAGAGGTTAATGGATGATGTATTGAGACCCTTCACCAACTCTTTTGTGGTGGTATATTTGTATGACATCCTCATCCTTAGCGGAACATGGGAGGAGCACATGCGGTAGGTTTTGAGCACTCTGCAATAGCACAAGATATATGCCAAATTGGAAAAATGCTCCTTTGGCATGAAAAAGTTCCAATACTTAGGCTACATTGTTGATGAGCATGGGGTACATGTTGATCCAGCTAAGATCCAATGCATCCATGACTAGCCAGCCTCGACCACACTAACCAAGCTTCAGAGCTTGTTGGGACTGGCCGACTTCTACCGATAGTTCATGTTGGGATTCTCCCATATTTCATGGGCCCTTAGCCAAGTGACCAAGGGCACTAGTAGGGAAAATTTCATGTGGGGTAAGGAAAAATAACAGACATTTGGTGATCTGAAGAATCACTTGTGCTCAACTCCATTACTCTCCTTTCCTGATCTGCAACAACCATTCGATATTGAGACTGATGCATCTGACTATGTTGTAGGTGCAATTCTCACTCATCACAATCATCTGGTAGCATACCATAGTGAGACACTCACAAATATTGTTCATAAATACCCCACCTATGACAAGGAAAGGAATTCCATTGTATAAGCCTATCGTCAATGGAAGCATTACATTTTGGGAAAGGAGACGATCATCCACACTAATCACAAGCCTATATAGTTCATACAGACACAGGGGAAGTTACAGAATGATCGCCATCAGAAGTGGTCCACCTTCCTGCAACAGTTCCATATCAACATCAAGTATAAGATTTGGAGCAMAAATCATGTCACTGACTGCCTCAATAGACCTCCCATGTATGCACTCACCACTGTGCTCCATTCCTATGGACATRAGGCATTTAAGTGGCCCCAACTTTATCAACAAGATTTGGAATTTTCCACCACCTATCAGCTCTTGGGTACAGGCATGAATGTCACCAATTTTCACATTCAGGATGGATTGTTATTCCATATGAGCCATCTCTCTGTTCTTGTAAGCGCACGTGCAAAGCGGGTTTTGGAAGCCCACTACAGTCAGATGGCAAGACATTTTGGCGTGGAGAAAACTATGGTCATTCTATAGAAACATTTTTATTGGCCAAAACTTTAATAGGACGTCAACAAGTATATCATATCTTGCACTGTCTGTGCCATTTCCAAGACATCCATCAAGAATCAAGGATTATACACCCCTCTTCCTACTCCCGAGAAGCCTTTGGAATACATCTTGATGGATTACATGTCTAGCCTTCCATCCACCAAGAAATGAAATGATTGTTTATATGTGGTCATTAATTGGTTTTTGAAGATGGCCATCCTCACAGCCTACAAGAAGAACATCACAACGAAATATACTGCCAATATCTTCTTTGAACGAGTGTGGGTTCATTTTGGGATACCACAGACCATCATCTCTGACTAGGACATCAGGTTCCTCAACACATTTTGGTTGAGTGTCTGGTCACTATTGGACACCAAGCTCACTAAATCCACTTCTTTCCAGCCCCAAACAGATGGTCAAACAAAGGTCGTCAATCGAATGACTCTGCACATCCTACACATGTACAACTCTAAGCATCTGCATACATGGGATGAGATTCTCCCTTATGTTCAACACAGTTACAATAAGGCTCTCCATAGCTCCATCGACCATAGCCCATTTCAGGTGGGGTTGGGATTCCAACCCTTGGGTCCCATTGATATTGCACTATCTATTGCAACCAAACAAACAGACTCTTCCCATGTTCAGTCTGAGACCAACAAAGCCATGAAATCCATTGAGTAGATTCAACACATCTGCCAACAGGTCCATGAGATTTTGCAGAAAGCCAATGCTAAGTACAAGCAATGCCATGATCAACATAGGGTATCGTGCTAGTTTCAGGTTGGAGACAAGGTCTAGTTACATTTGCAGAAAGAGCATATTATAGGGCCCCATCAGAAGCTCCTCCCACTTTGTAATGGGCCTTAAACTATCACCAAGGATATGGGTAGCAATTCTTTCAAGCTCAACACTCCACCCTTCCTTGGCTTGCACCCAATGTTCAATGTGGACCTCCTTCGGCCATATTTTCCACCATTATTGGACACCTCAGAGATCTTATAACAATTGACACCAATATACCTCAACCCTGAATGCATGGAATAGGTATTTATTGATCATATAGTGGACACACAAGTCAAGGGCACTTGCCAACAAAGGATCCAGCTTTATCGAGTTGTCAAGGCATGGAAACTCCTACACTAAGGAAAGTGGCTCACTCGAGGCCAAATTCAACATAATTTTCCTCACCTGATGGGGGAGATCAATGCAATGGAGACCATTGATTCCTAAGGGGAAGGCCCGATCTAGGTGGATATTGGTGGCCACCCACCTATTCCAACTGGGTCCTCTTGACAATTTTTAGTTCAACATGTTCTTCTATACTTCTTTGAAATTGTGGGTTCTACACTTTCGGGGTTGTTTGAAGCTCTACACATCTTCCAGGTGGATACTGGTGGCCTCCCACCTAATCCAATTGGATTATTTTGTATGTTTTCATGTAAACACATCTTTTTGTACTTCCAAGGCCATTTTGGGGCCCTAAATAGTGTTTTTTTTTTCTCTCCACAGTCAAACTATAGACGAAGTCAAAGTTTGATGATGTAATGCGTAGTTATCGAAAATACCTTTCCACTGAGATATCACGCACCTAAGACAAAGGTCATATGAAAATTTTATGACCCCGGGAAGTTGAGATACCAACTTACCCATAGGGGCCCACATAACTTTTGGTGTTTCATCTCCTAGGGTTAGGTTTTTGGATGTCTAGGGTTTTGGCATTCATGAGTAATGTTAAAACGGCCTCTGGAGCCTCATTGTAATCATTTTTATCAGAAGGATGCACGTAGCAGCCACATCTCTTCTCATAGATAGCTACCACCATTCGAGCAAGTGTTTCAGTTCTGCAGTTTTACAGTTTCAACGTATTTCATTTATTCAATAGAAGATATTGTTCACTGGATATTTGTGTTGTTCTTCATATCTCTATGTTTATTGTATTCGGTATGTTAATCAGTTTGTTCCACTCCTAAATTCAGATCATTCTCATTTCATATGAAATGAGGATAGAATAGGATAAGCTGAAAAATATATCAAAGAAGAAAACATCCTTCAAGGCATCAAAGAAGATAAATATAGAAGAATAAAAGATGAGTGACAACTCAGATAATGAATTAGATACAGAAGAAATCAACTTTGTCAGAAATCTCAAGAGGGGGAAAAACAAATAAAAAGGTAAGCTTCCCTTCAAATGATTTAATTGTGGATAAGTAGGACACTTTACTAATAAATGTCCTTATGCAAATAATGGAAATAGCAATGTGAAAGAATATTTTAGTTTCAAAAGGTACATGAAGGGTAAGACTGAAAAAAGGAGAAATTTCTAAACAAAAAATAAGAATCTATATACCAATGAAGATAACAACTCATCCGATGATAGTGACAGTTAAATATAAGAATTTTTTTTATGGGTCTAGAAACACAGACTGATGTCTTAGAAAATGAGAATGTAGACTCAAAAATAGAATAATATCTCGAGAATGATGCAGAGGTAGATCTTGAATGAGAGATCATAAGTTCTCTAAATGAAATAGAGAAACTAAGGAACAAGAATTGGCTACTAAGTGAGAAACTGAAGAAGTATAGAAAAGAAATGATCAGGATAAAATAAAGTTTTGATGAAATTGAAAAGGTCATCTTCAGATTAAAAACTCAAGTAGAAGAGGCAAATAGAATTGAATAAGTCTTAAGATCCCAACTAAAATAAATAATATATTTTCAACAGTCTAGAATATAAAATAGTTTATCTAAGAAAGGAGTTGGAAATATCACATACCAATATGAAATTACAAAATAGATCTACAACCTTGAATGAAATCCTAAACTGTCAAATATCACCATTTGAAAAGACTGGTCCTGGCTACATTGAAAATAAGGAAGTTGCTAATGAAGAAGCCTCAATCTCTTCAAAATAGTCAAGTGAAGAAAGGACCAAGAGTTATGCTAATATACTCAAAAAATATGCCAAGGTTGAAGACAATAGGAAGGGAGAACAATATATTCCACAAAATACAAATCTTTTTCACAAAGATAGAATTAAGAAGACTCTCCCATCAAGATGGAATCACACAATCAGGTACCAACATTCTTTCTTTGGCTATGTCTATTCTTGCAAGGTTTTGGTCATAAAGTTGTAGGTTGTAGAACAAGTGTAAGAAGTGGTTACATAAGAAACAACAACATAGATACTCATGAATTATCAAGGAGAAAATGCATCTCTTTTTCTCCTTTGTTGAACTATAACATCATATGTTATAACTACAACAATTATGGGAATATAAAAAAATTATGCAGAAGTTATTTCAGGAAAAATCAAAAAGAGGAATCCTCAACAATCATGGAAAGAAATCAGGAACAAAGGGAACAAAAAAAAAAACTCCATGTTCATTCAAGATTCACTTCATGCACAAAATAATAATTATAAGTGTGTCATTTATAGTGGGTGCTCTAGTCACATGACATGATATAGAACAAATTTTATATCCCCAAAGAAGAATGAAGGCAATGTTAACTTTGGAGACAATGGTAGTTCAAAGATAGTTGGAAAGGGCACTCTTAGTCTTGACAATGGAAGAGATAAGGTTGAAAAGGTTCGGTGTGTTGAAAACTTAAAACATAATATTCTTAGTGTAAGATAGATGTGTGACCAAGGACACACTCTTACTTTTGACTCCTGAGAATGTGAGATCATAAAAGAAAATTCAGGCAAGCTGGTTGCAAAAGAAATCAGAGCCCCAAACAATGCATACATTCTTGATGAAATTAATGGAGAAAAATGCTTCATGGGGTAGATAGATGAAATTTGGTTGTGGCATAAAAGACTGGGTCATATGAACTTTGACAACTTGGTAAAAATTAGTACCAAACAATCAGTAAGAGATATGCCAAATATCATAAAACCCTCAAATATTGTTTACAAGAAGTGCCAACATGGAAAACAATCAAGGGTGAGCTTAAAGACAAATGAATATGCAACATCCAAGTCATTGGAACTTGTGCATACAGTCTCTGTGGACCAACAAGAACACAAAACCTGCAAGGAGAAAGATCATTTATGTTTCTCATTGATGATTATACAAGAATGAATTGAGTTACCTTTCTCAAAAATAAATCTGAGGAATTTGAAAAGTTTAAAAGATTCAAAGCTTTAGTTGAGAATGATACTGACTTGAAAATAAAATGTTTAAGGTCAGATAATGGAGGTCATTTGATATCCAATGAATTTGAAGACTTTTGTGAAACTCATGGAATGAAAAGACAATATGAAGTTGCAAGAACTACTCAACAAAATGGTGTAGTTGAAAGAAAAAATAGACATGTACAAGAGATTGTCAAGACGATGTTGAATGAAGAAAAATTATCAGACAGTTTTTTTAGAGAAGCAGTTTACATTGTTGTCTACATTCTAAACAAAGGAAAAATCAGAATCAACAGTGATAATACACCCTATGAGTTGTGAAAAGGTAGACCAATATCTGTAAAACACTTCAGAATCTTTGGAAGCATGTGTTACATCAAACGAGATGATGAGGATCTAGGAAATTTTGACTCAAGAATATATGAAGGAATTTTTCTTGGATATTCATCAAAAAGCAAATCCTATAGATATTACAACAAAATACTACAGAAGATTCTTGGAAGTGTTAATGTCAGAATAGATGAAATACCACAAAAAAACAAACTTGAAGCAGAAGAAATAGATTACAACAAAGAAGAAGAAAAATAATATGAGGAACAAGAACAAGAGAATTAAGAATAAGAGGAAGAAGAAATAGAACGCCAATATACACCAACACCATCAAGGTTTGTGTAGAAAAAACATCCAGAAAACTTAATTCATGGTGATAAAAATGCTCAGACTCAGACTAGGAGAAAATTGGAAAGAAATTATGAATAGGTAAATCTCTTTTTACTGTCCAAAATAAAGCCTAAATGATTTGCAGAAGCCAATAATGATCAACATTGGGTGAATGCTATGGAAGAAGAGTTAAACCAGATTGAGAAAAATTAGACAAGGGAACTTGTCCCAAGACCCGAAGATAAAAATGTGATTGGTACAAAGTGGGTATTCATAAATAAGTTGAATGAATATGGAAAAGTGGTAAGAAACAAAGCAAGATTGGTCTATAAATGGTATGCTCAAGTAGAAGGTATTGACTTTGAAGAAACATTTGTACGTGTTGCAAGACTAAAAGCCATTAGAATGTTTCTGGCATTTGCAAGATTCAATAATTTTAAGGTGTATTAGATGGATGTCAAGTCAACATTCCTGAATGGATATTTAGAGGAACAAGTGTACGTTGAACAACTTGAAGGATTCTTATTGTCAAAAAATGAAGATTATGTTTGTAGATTGAAGAAAACACTTTATGGATTAAAGCAAGCTCCAAGAGCATGGTATTCAATACTTGATAAGTACTTGTAGAAACAAGGTTTCAAAAGAGGAACATCATATAACAATATTTACATCAAAATATACAGTGTAGAGATGTTTATCATTGTAGTTTAAGTGGATGCTATCATTTTTGGAAGTAATGCTGATAGAATGAGTCAAAAGTTTGCAGAAGAAATGCAAAAATAATTTGAGATGTATATGCTTGGAGAACTGTCCTTCTTCCTGGGGTTTCATATTTCTCAAACCAGTAAAGGAACATTTATTTATCAGAGCAAATACATCAAGGATATGATGAAGAAGTTTGAAATGGAATAATACAAACCTATCAGCACACCCATAATCACTAGATGTAAATTAAGAAAAGAGGATGAATCAAAGGAAGCCAATCAAAATATGTACAGATCAATGATAGGAAACCTACTATATGTGGCATCTTCAAGGCCAGATATAATGCAAGGAGTAGTGTTATCTGGAAGGTTTCAATATGCACCAAAGGAAACACATGTGCAGGAAATCAAAAGAATATTCAGATATCTGAAAGGCATGTTGGAATTTGGTTTATGGTATCCCACGGGAAAAGACTTTACCCTGAAAGCTTACAAAGAGGAAGATTGGGAAGGTAGTGTGTATGATAGAAAAAACACCAGTGGTGGAACGTTCTTTCTGGGAAACCGTCTAGTGTCTTGGTTCATCAATAAGCAATTGTCAATTTCCATATCCATAGCAGAAGCATAATACATTTCAGAAACAACATGTTGTACACAAGTCCTTTGGATGAAACAAACCATGAAGGATATTTAGGTAGAGTATAATCAAGCAATATCAATATTTTGTGACTGATCCAGGTGGATATCAGTGGCCACCCACCTTTTCCAGCTGGCTCAAAACAACTTTCTAGCAATTTTGATAATTTACTATTTTTAGCAGTTTTTCGGATCTTGAACTTCCGGAGTCGTTTTGAGGCCCTAAACGACATTTTTTGGGGTATGTTGCAATATCATGAAATTTTGTGCAACTATTGTAGTCCTCGGATAGATCTTTCCAATGGGCTATCATATGTTTAAAATGGAGATCATATGCAAAAGTTACGACCCTAGGAAGTTGATGTACTGACTTGCCCAAACGAGGCCCACATGACTTTTGGCACTTCATCTCCTAGGGTTAGGTTTTTGGATGTTTAGGAAACTCTTGTTTATTGTAAAAAGGCCTTGATAGCCTCATTGTAATCATCTTCTTGCGAATGAGCGCAGCCATCACATGTCTTCTCAGAGATAAGCCGCCACCATTCCAGCAAGCTTGTTTCCACTGCATTTTATAGTTTCCAGCTTATTTCTTTATTGAATAGAAAACCAATTTTATTGTATTTTTGTTATTTTGTGTTAAGCACCTGTTAATAATATATATTCATTTCGTTATGCTCATAAAATCTGGATCAGTGGTATCAGAGCGGTCTTCTCCTTGTCGTCTTAATGCATGTCCCCAACGAGGTCGAAGTACAAAGACTTGGGTCTCGAGCTTGTTTCTCTTGAGGAAAAAATCTCTCTCACGCCCAAGCGACCTCTCATGGAAGGAGAAAAGAAAGATGACGGGACAGGAGATCCTTTAAAACTGTTGATTGAGGAATCCCTCATGCAACAAAGGAACGAGATGATGGATAGTTTCACGCAAATCCTTCGACGACTACCAACAGGCAACGCATATTCTTCGAACGGAGGCATCGCCCCCTTCAAGGTACAAATAAACTTCGATATTCCTATATTTGAAGGTCATATAGACGTAGATGTTGTAGACAAGTGGTTGAATCTGCTAGAAAGGTATTATTCTGTCCATAACTTTTTGAATAGACAAAAGATTACTTTTTCACTCCTCAAAGTCGTTCCCCATGTCAAATATTGGTGGGAAACGTTCTGTGAGCAAAAAGAAACAGAGGAGCCATCATTATTTTCAGTCACAACCACTTGGGAATCCTTCGGAAGTTATGATGACCTGTATACCAAATGGACCACATTGCGGTAAGAAAGAGACCAAGCAGTGCCAGATTTCACAAATATCTTCCATACCTTGCGCACCAAGTTGGGTATCAAAGATTCAGAGCGACATCTGGTGCTCAAGTATCGTGGTGCTTTGCATAGATACATCCAGACCGAAATGGAATTTATGGATATCTCATCCTTAGGCACGGCCTACAGATATGCCGTCAAAATCAAGCAGAAGCTCAAACAAAAGAAACGGCTATTTGGGCCTGGGAACCCCTCACAACAAAAGCCAGGAAAGGGTGGCCCCAACCCATAGAACAAAGGACAAAGAAAATATGGACAATATCAGGACAACCAGTCCAAGCTGCAAGCAAAGAAGGACACCGAAAAGACAAAAAAATACACCGGGAAGTGGTGCGACTTCCATAAGAGCCCTTGGCATAACACTGTTGACTGCCGCTCAAAGCAGTCGTTGGTGGCTGAAGTGAAAGCCTCTGAATCAGATGCAGATTTTGACTTTGAGCTAGAACCAGAAATGGGAAGATGGATCATTGACGTGGAACCTAGTGCCACCATTGCTACCACAAAGCTCCAGCTTGGTGAACCAAACAAGCTAGAAGAAGGAGAGTTCCTCTTCCATTCACAGATGTGGGTAAAAGGCACCCCATTGCACTTCATCGTTGATAGCGGTAGCCAGAAGAACCTCATCTCAGCATAGGTCATCAAGCAGTTGGCCCTACCAACAACGCCGCACCCACAACCCTACACCATTTGATGGCTCCGCCAAGGAAGCAATCTCCGCGTCAGCCAACAGTGTCAACTGTCATACGGCATCAAGCCCTTCAAAGATGAGGTATTGTGTGATGTTTCTCCTCTCGAAGTTTGTGATGTTATTTTGGGCCAACCTTATTTATGGAAACATCATGTTGTATATGATTCTAGGTCTCGTAGTGTTATTATTACTTTGAACAGGAAATTGTATAGGATACCCGAAGCAGTCCCACCTAGTACTATTTCCTTGATCTCTGCTAAGCAATGCAGGAAGGCCATCTCTCAAACGGGGAAGTTTGTCTTCTTCATGATTCATTCTCAGAATAAATGAAAGATCACAACCACATCTAGGGTCTCTGCGGCCGACCTCTCCACACAGCATAAGAAAGTAGATAAGTTCATCGAAGAATACTTGGATATATTCTCCTCACCTACAGGGGTACCTCTGCACTGCTAGGTCAAGCACCCCATCGATCTGACCCCCGACGCATCGCTTCCCAATGGGCCAGTCTATGGTTTCTCTTTGTTAGAGAATGAGGAGATCAAGCGACAGATCCAAGAACTGCTCCACAAGGGGCACATCCATCCCATCTCATCACCTTGTGGGATCCCAATCGTGCTAGTACAGAAGAAAAATGGAACATGGCGACTCTGTATTGATTACCGGGCTTTGAATAAAATCATAATCAGAAATCGGTACCCGATTCCCCAAATTGACGAACTCCTTGATCAACTTATGGGGGCCAAATACTTCAATAAGATTGATCTGAAGTCTGGCTACCACTAGGTCCCGATAGAATAGATAGATGTATGGAATACCACCTTCAAGTCAAAGGAAGGCCTTTTTGAATGGTTGGCCATGCCCTTTGGATTGACAAATTCTCCAGCCACTTTCATGAGGATGATGGATGATATCCTGCAACCATTCACCAATACTTTTGTAGTGGTATATCTGAATGAAATTCTAATTTACAGCAAGACTTGGGATGAACACTTGCAGCATATTCAATAGGTTTTGCACACCCTGTGGCAGCACAAGCTATACACCAACTTGGAAAAATGCTCCTTCGGCATGGACAGGGTCCATTACCTAGGCTACATCATTGACCAACATGGCCTACATGTGGATCCAGCCAAGATCCAATTCATCTGTGACTTTCCAGCCCCAACCACACTCACTGAGCTTCAGATCTTCTTAGGCCTTGCCAATTTCTACCACAGGTTCATGCTGGGATTCTCCCATATTGCATGGGCCCTCAACCAAATAAACAGGGGTGGTGGTAAGGAGAAATTTGCGTGGGTTCGGTCCCAACAACAAGTGTTTGATGATTTAAAGCAGCGCTTTTTCTCAGCCCCAGTACTTTCACTACTAGACCTGCAACATCCCTTTGACAAGTACAAAAAAGGCCATGATCAACATCGGGTGCCACATAAGTTTCAGGTGGGTGACAAAGTTTGGTTGCATTTGCAGAAAGAACGCCTTACAAGAACCCATCAGAATATTTTCCCACTCTATTATGGCTCATACACTATCACCAAGGCCATGGGGGATAATGATTTTGAGCTCAACATTCCTCCTTTCCTTGGCCTGCACTCAGTGTTCAACATGGACCTCCTTCGGCCTTATTTCCCACCATTATTGGACACCTCAGACGTAGCAGAACATCTGACACCAACAGAGCTCAACCTCAACTGCATACAATAGGAATCCAGTGATCATATTGTGGACACACATATCAAGGGCACTCGACAACAAAGGACCCAGCTTTATCAAGTCGTCAAAGCAGGGCAGCTCCTGCAGCAAGGTAAGTGGCTCACACAGGGCCAAATTCAACAGAAATTTCCTCATCTGATGGGGGAACTCAACGCAATGGAGACCATTGCTTACTGAGGAGGGAGGATTGATCTAGGTGGATATCGGTGGCACCCACCTTTTCTAGCTGGCTCAAAAAAACTTTCTAGCAATTTTGATAATTTACTATTTTTAGCAGTTTTTCGGATCTTGAACTTCTGGAGCCGTTTTGAGGCCCTAAACGACGTTTTTTGGGGTATGTTGCGGTTGAAAAATTTCAACATGAAATTTTGTGCAAATTTTGTAGTCCTCGGATATATATTTCCAATGGGCTATCATACACCTAAAACGGAGATCATATGCAAAAGTTACGACCTTGGGAAGTTGATGTACTGACTTACCCAAACAAGGCCCACATGACTTTTAGCACCTCATCTCCAAGGGTTAGGTTTTTGGATGTTTAGGAAACTCTTTTTTATTGTAAAAATTCCTTGAGAGCCTCATTGTAATCATATTCTTGCGAATGAGCGCAGCCGTCACATCTCTTCTCAGAGATAAGCTGCCACCATTCCAGCAAGCTTGTTTCCGCTGCATTTTACAGTTTCCAGCTTATTTCTTTATTGAATAGAAAACCAGTTTTACTGTATCTCTATTATTTTGTGTTAAGCACCTATTAATAATCTGTATTCATTTCGTTTTGCTCATAAAATCTAGATTAGTGACAATACTATTGCAATAAATATCTCCAAGAATATTGTCATGCATTCAAAGACAAAGCACATTCTAATCAGGTATAATTTCTTAAGAGAGCAAGTCACAGAAAATAATGTCAAGTTGGGATATATTGGCACAAAGGAACAAATTGCTAATATCTTTACAAAACCTCTTCCTAGTGAATTATTTGAGTATCTTATATATAAATTTGGGGTGGTATCTATTCCATCCAATATTTAAAGTACTACAAGAAGAGCACAAGCTCAGGGGGAGCTGAAAAAAAACAAGAAGAAAATGAAGAAGGGGGAGAATATCCCTTTGACATTGATGTCAAAGGGGGAGAGTACAGAGAAAGGGGGGGATTTGCAAGAATCATAGGAGCTAAGTGGATTGGTTCTCAAATAAGGGGATTGGTGCTCAACTAAGGGGATTGGTGTCTCCTTTAGGTGGGTTTATGCAAATTTAGCAGCTTTAGGTTGATTCCTACAAGGAGAATTGAGTTGGTGCTTGGTCAAGGGGATTAGTGTCTCCTACAGGATGGTTCCTACAAACCTTATTGTTGAGTTGGGAATCAGGAGAAGACATTTGTGTCTCCTGTAGGTTGGTTCCTGCAATTATTGTAACAGTAGGTTGGTTCCTACAAGATTTTATAAAGAAATGTTTTAGTGGTTTTCTCCCACTTGGGTTTCCATGTTAAATCTCTGTGTACTGTGTATTATATGTTTGTATGTACATTTTTCATTAACATCTTATAATTAGTGAAGTAAAAAATTGGTAAAGATTGTAAGAAAAGAAAAAGTAGTCTTATACATATTCAACCCCCCTCTCAGTATAAGTAAGTCTGCCAACATAATCAATATTCATCACAAGCTCAAATGGAACTATAACATTGAGAAAAGGATAAATCGAGGGTGGAAAGCTTATTATGGGTTTGAAAATAATTGTAAATTAGTGGACCTTAGGCTATTGGATAAGAAAAAACTCCTCTTTAAGACTCTTGTCACTCTTGTTATCTTATATGGATGTGAATTTTGGGGATGCAACATCTCTAGAGAATCCTGGAGAAAGATAAAGAAAATCCAAAATAATTTTATAACTTATAATATCAAAATTAAAGGCAATACACCCTATCATATCATCCTCATAGAAGCAAGCATTTCCCCCATTGAGAGCATGGATTTGATTAGGTACTTAATCTATAAGAATAATATCAACAACATGGACAACAAGAGGCTTGTTGGTCCCCGGTTTTGACCATGTTCTTTGCCCATACTACATACCATTGACCTCCAATTATATGCCAGTACCACCCTTTTTGACCTCCTTTTGATATAATCAACAGCCCTTTCCCACTCAAAGGGGTCACCTAAGGTATC
>SNQJ01S0024460.1:0-23846 GCA_010110895.2 Picea sitchensis | reverse complement strand
TATGCATTGTATGACATGTTGTTTTTGGGCCTGCATATTTTTTCATATGCAGAGCATATTTAAGTTGGAATCAACGTGAAGTATAAGGATTATATGATCCTTCATGCAGGTTAGATATAATTAATTAATGGTTTTGGAGTATTAATGAGTTAAGTAAAAAGAAATTTCAAAAAATCTTGTATTGAAAAAACTTGGATTTAGTGGCATGTGCCCATAAGTGAGTTTGGGTTGTGTTATAATGTGGTATCATAGAAAACTACAACGCTTGGGTTGTATGGGCTAGAGCCAACATGCTAGAACAAATATTGCAGAGGAAAGTTTTTTTAGAATATGTCTGTAAACTATTTGACGAAAGATTCCCATGAGAAATTTAGGAAAATTTCCTGTAATTTTTGGGAAATTAAGCTCAGGGGTTAAAATCCCCAATTTTAATCTCTAGCTGAGAAATTTCAGGCCCAGAATTGGCCAAATTTATGAATTGCAAAGTTTCCATGGCGAAAACTAGGTAAAAACCCCCAATTCTAATGAATTCTGGTGGAATTCATCCTCAGAATCATCGAGGGTATGAGTAATTGGTGTAATTGAGTGAATTCAAGGACAAATTGGTTTAATATATCACATTTCATTAAATATAGGAAGTTGCAAAACCGACCATGGATGAATTTGGGGAAATTGGGATAAAGCCACAAATTCCATGGTGAATTTCAAATTGAATGATGCTCGAAAATGTCGAAAGGTCGAGTATGGTGGTAATGGATGATTTGTAGGATTGAATTTGGTCAGGGAATCCAAGTTATAGGGCTTTCATGGTATCATGTACATCAATTTTGAAAATTAAAAATTAAAAATCTGTGTATTTTCCATATCGATGATGTCACTGGTGATGTGGAATTCCATGGTGGAATGCCATGATGGTGGGGTGGAAGGTAATAGTAGCTGAGTGGAAAGTTTGAAAGTGATGTGGGTGACACAATGAGGAGGTGGTGAGCTCTTATACCATAAGTGGTATTGAATGTTTTAAAAATAGTTTGGAAAAGTTGCAAAAAGCTTGGAATTGAATGAGGAAGCGACACGTATACACAGGGTGGTTTAGTGGTATTAGAGAATTTTTCATCGATAATTACCTTGAATATTAACCTATGATATCAATGTGAGTCATTGTTCATCCTTCGTCCTCCACCATCCAATCTAGTGGATTGGAAAGCCACAGGCCTAGAAACAAAAGGGTGTGGGATGGGACCCACCATGCATTAGAGTAGCCAAGGGGAAGGTTCCAAGTGGACGTTTAGTAGAGGGGTGGGACCATTTTCCCATCCTTGGTTATATTGAGCACCAGGTGGATATTCAGGTATAGGTGGGGCCTGTGATTTATTTTAATAAAATAAAATAAAGAAAGGAAGGGAAAGGGAAGGGAGGCGACCAGGAGGATGTGAGGGCAGGGGCAGGTATCCAAGGAGGTTGACATGGAATCACCTTGGGGTTCCATGTGGACCCATAATTCCACATCAACAACCATCAACAAGGATGCAACATCAACAAAAATTTTCCTATGGTTTAAAAAACAAAACAAGTCTAGGTGTTGGTTGTGGAGCTGATTATCTTCCTAATTCCAAGGTCTTTGTTCCAGTAGTGTGTTTATGCCCATGAAGTATTTACACCCAAATAGTACCTCTTCCATGTGGGGGAGTCACAGTACCCCTCTGTGGGAATTAGAGGGATATCCCTAGGTTGGGGGTTTAGAGACAGACCCCCAGTGAAGATTGAGGAGCAACATCTGATAGAGGTGAAGGCAATCCCAAAGGAAAAATTGTCTTGTAAATGTATATTGTAATTTCATTGCTAAATATGACCGTTTCACATAAATTACTTGAGATCTAACAGTAGAGATTATATTAGGTTTTTTTCCCTATAAGAGCAACCCTCTTTATAAGAAATATATATTGCAGCTATAGTTGATAGGTGAATATTATTATAGGAATAGAAGCTGTGAGAAAGAGGAAAGGTACTTGAACATTTGGTTCATCCCTTATATGTTGGATAATAATAAAGGAAAAGGACACAGCAATTTCCTACGGTGAGTTGTACCTTAGAGTGAACCACATCATCGTATCTCTATTGTAGCATTATTATCTTAATGTTATTTCTGCACTCCCGGTTTTGTATTTCTCCATAGTCTATTTCCCGACAAGCCCCATTATAAGAAGCGAAAAGGTAGCTGCGAGGAAAAATTTCCCCAGTTGAGAGTTGGAGCAATGCCGGAAGATGGAAGGTTTAGGGTCAAAAAATTTAACGATAAAACTACAAGTTATGGAAGATGAGATGGAAGATTATTTATATCAGAGATCTATTTATTCCTACCATTAGGCTAGCAAAGCTGGCAGCCATGAGGGCAGAAGAATGGGAGATTGTTGATAGGAAGGCTCTAGGAACAATACAGTTGAGCTGGCGATTAGCCAGTGGCTTTCAATATTTCAAAGAAAAAGCAATGAAAGAAGAGGGTTTGATGGACGCATTAGCCAAATTGTGTGAAAAACCCTCAATGTCTAATAAAGGTATTTCTAATGAAGATTATTTAATATGAAGATGTCGAGGAAGGTGGAGTGCATTTGCAGATCATTTAAATGAATTTAATATGAGTTTTGTCTTCGAAGTTACAGCAAAAATTGAGCTTTGATAGAGTAGGGTCAGGAGCTCTTCTAATCTTGTGCTCATTGCAGAAAGATGGAATGACTTGGTCATGGTAGCGTGCTGCATCTCACAGTTTCAAGTACTTTAAAATTTGATGATGTTGTTGGGTTATCCCTTGAAGAATCGTTAGAAGAAACCTGAATTGAGACATTAGGTGGTGAACATGGAGGAAACAGGGGGAAGACAAAAGGATAAAGGAAAAGGGCTTTCGAGAGGCAGCAGAATTCCTAGGAAGGGCAGATCCAAATCAGGACTTGGAAAGATAGGTGTTGGAATTGTGGGAAGAAAGGACATCTGAAGAAAGATTACAGATCTCCAAAGAAACAAGATGGACAACAGAAGAGAAATCATGAAACAAATGTAACTTGGTGATGTGTTACAAGATGCTTTGATTCTTTCTGTAGATAATGTTTATGATTCTTGGGTGAAGTAGATTTAAGGGCTTCTTTTCATGCCACACCCCATGGAAACATTTTCTAGATTATGTTCGAGGTGATTTTGGACGGAGGTTCATTTGGGTGATGATGCCATGCAAAATTGTTGGAATGGGAAGGTAAAAATAAAACTAGCAGAAATGGAAACCAATGGTTCATTTGAAAGAAGTGCAGACATGTTCTAGATTTGGAAGAGTCTAATTTCCTTGGTGGTTGTAAGTGAGGTTGTATAATATATTCTGAGGATGGACATGGAGGTCATCCAGGGATCATTGGTGATGGCTGAAGGTGGGTACATTGTGTTTATGGTGTCTTGACTCTTCTATCTCTTTTAGCTTCTAGGTGGATACAACACTGTAATCATGGGCTTGGACATAGAGGTGGGGAAGGGTATGCATGTAAGCTGCAGAGTTGTTTCCGGATCTTAAAACAAATTGATTTGGACTTGTGAGCATTGTGTTTTATGGAAAACAAAAGAGATACATGTTTCACCGATTAGGAAGAAGAAGAATGAAAGGTTAGAGCTTGTGCCTCTGTGGTCTTATAGAGACTGACTCATGTATCATCTCTTGGTGGCTCTAATTATTATATTACTTTTATTGATGATGCAACTAGAAAACTTGGGTTTTATTGCATTCGACAAAAATCTAATGTTTTTGATACTTTTAAGAAATGAAAAGCTTTGGTTGAGAATGAGGCAGGAAAAGTTGAAGTGTCTCGAGATGGAATAATGGAAGTTAATATTCCGGCAAAAGAGTTTGATGATTCTTATTCATACCATGGGATTACGTATTAGAGAGAAGATGGTTCCAAGAAAACCACAAGAAATGGTGTGTGAGAAAGGATGAGCAGGGACAATCATGGAGCATGCAAAAGGAGTATGAGATTGCATGTCCAGTTTTCCCCACTAGGAGTTAGGCTGAATGATGTAGATATTGTTGTTTACCAACAAACAAAAGGACCTTCAAGCTCTTTGGATAGGTAAAATTCCAGAGGAGTATGAGACGAGAAAAAGAGTAAATTATTCTTTTGAAAGCTTTTCAGTTGTAAACATTGTATAATAATAAAAAGAAAAATAGAAAAACTTGAGAGCAAAAATCAAAAAGTGTACCTTGTGGATATGGGTATTGTGAATTTTAGTTGTAACATGGATTATAAAATAACAAAAATCATTAGGAGTAGAGATGTCATATTCAATGAGAAGGTCATGCTTTAAAAATCGATTCTGAGGAAAAGCGGGAAAAGAAAAACAAAAGAATACACAGTGCTTGATGAGGTCATTTAAAAAGAAATTCCAAAGGAACGGGAAAATCAAAATGTACAACAGCAGAACGGCGAATTACCTCAAACACCTACAAAGTGTTGTTAGAGATCTACCAGGTTAAGTATACCTGAGCGATACTCTCCTTCATTGTATTATTTATTGTTGGTGATTACGGTGAACGGAGATGTTATGAAGAAAGAGGCAATCACGGTGGGCACAAAAAAGAAATTAGAACAAGGCATGAGAGGAAATGGATTCCTTGGAAAATCGCCTTGAACTTAGGAATTGGTTGGAGTTGCCTACAGGGAAAAGAGGATTGCAGAATAATTGGGTTTACATGTTGAAGGAAGATGGAGGAGAAAAAAGCGGTACAAAATAGGCTTTTATTTGTAAAGAGTTTTCACAAAAAAGAAAGTGCCATTTTGATAAAATATTTTCTCCCATTGTTAAATGACTTCAATTAGGACTATTTTAAGTCTCTTGTGATAGAAGATTTACATCTTGAAACAGTTAGATGTAAAACCTTATTTCTCATAGGGATTTAAGGAGGAAAGATATTATATACACCAGCGACCATAGAAATTTATGAGGTTAAAGGGATGGATAATTTGGTATGCAGGTTGTAGAATAGCTTGTATGGCCTAAAGCAAAACTCAAGGCGGTGGTATTTGAATTTTGGCGGGTTTATGACAAACAAAGGTTATAGTAGATGTCATTTCCAATCATTGTGTTCATTTTAAAAAGCTAGAAAATGGAAGCTTTATTATCTTTGCTATTGTATGTAGATGTACTTGTTGCAAGGTCTAATATGCGGGATATAAACGTGCTCAAGAAAAAAAATAGCTAATTCATTTTCAATTAAGGATTTGGGTGATGCAAAAGTCATGTAGGAATAACAAAGGAGGCAGGAAAATGCTTAAAATTGACATTTGTGCTGGGTTGCGAGAGAAGGTGTTGGAGAGGTTTAGAATGCGAGAATGCAAAACCGGTTAGTACATCTCTGGCCAGCCATTTCAAATTAACTAGTATTCCCAGAGACGCAGGGGAGGAATGGAGATACATGTCGGTCCTTGTTCGTGGTTTGGCGACGGTGTATGCAGTAGTTTGCACAAGACCAGATATTGCGCATGAAATGGGAGTTGTGAGAAAGTATAAGAAAAATCCAAGTAAATAAAATTGGGAGGAAATAAAGTGGATTCTAAGGTATTTAAGAGGTACTACTACTCATGCATTATGTTTTGGAGGTTAGTACACTTTTCTAAAGGAATATGTTGATTTAGATATGGCGGTGATAAAGGCAGTGGGAGGGCAGCACCACGGTGTGTTTTTGTCTATAGGTGGAACAGCAGTAATTTTGATTTCAAAACTGCAAAAGGGTTGTTTCACTTTCAACAGCAGAAGCATAGTATGTTGCTGCTAAAGAGGCTAATAAAGAAATGATTTGTTCTGAGAGGTTTGCTGGAAGAATTGGGAAAGCGGAGAGCGGCCGGGTTATGCTGTGACAGCCGGAGTGCCATTCACCTTGCAAAGAGATCAACCTTCCATTAAAATAAGAATATCTGATTGAGGTACCACTTCATATGATCCACCTTGGAAAATAGACATTTGAAGTTTAAACCACACTAACGAGAATCCTGCAGACATATTAACAAAGGAAGTAACCGAGAGAGAAACTAAGTTCTACTTTCAGTTTCATTTGGTTTTCAAGCATGAAGGTGAAGATAGAAATTTTCCAGGTCTAAGAAGGTTGAAGTCCAACATATACGACAGCGGTGGAGTTGTGGTCCAGTCTCAAGTAGAAATTAAGCGGTTGTGGGCACAATTATCTTCACGGTGTTGAAGGTCCTGCACTGACCATATTTTATACCATAAATGTTACACCCATAAGTATGTACCTCTTCCGCGAAATTGAAGGAGGGTACCTCGAGGTCGGGGGCTATCCCTCGGTTGAAGTGCAGGGGAAAGTGGAGCCCCAGCCCGAGGATGAGGGCAAAACCCCAAAGGAAAAATTGTCTTGTAAATGTATATTGTAATTTCATTGTAAATCTGAATGGATTCCATTTATAAGGTTCATGTACACTCTTCCACGCGAGGGAGTGAAGAGGGAGGGTACCCCCTCTACGAGGTCCGGGGGGGCTATCCCCTCGGTTGAGGGGTCTGGGGGAAAGTGGGCCCCCAGCGGGGATTCGGGGGCAAAGCCCCCAAAGGAAAAATTGTCTTGTAAATGTATATTGTAATTTCATTGTAAATCTGGACCGTTCATTATAAGGTTGCAGATCTAACGGTAGAGATTATGTTAGGGTTTTTTGCCCTAGAAGGCAACCCTCTTTTAGGAGGGAAATGTATTGCGGCTATGGTTGATGGTGAATATTGTATTCTGAGATAGGAGACTGTGAGAGAAAGAAGAGGAAGTTACAGCGAGTTTGTTGTAGGTTGTATCCCTTCATATGTTGGATAATAATAAAGGAAGGACCTGGAAATTTCTCTGGTGGATGTAGCCCACACTGGGTGAACCACATAAATTTGTGTCTCTATTGTATTGTGTATCTTCTGTGTTTTGTTTCCGCATTTGGTTTATTTTATTGCTCCACGGTCTTGTTTTTCTAACATAGAGACAAAATCGTGTTTTGGCCATTGTAGGAGTAGAATAAATCAGATGAAGATGAAATTTTCTATCTTTTTTCCATGGTGTCAAGGGATACAGAAGTTCCAGAAAAGGCCAATGTCCAACTATGAACCAATTTTCTAGAAAATGCGCATTAGAGATTTTTGAAGAGTAGGGTTGAGCTCAATGGCAAGGGCACCGTTACTGATGAAATTTTTACATAGTGACAAAAAATTAAAAAATGCAAATACTCTGTGAAGGGATTGGTTGAATTCTAAGGAGGTTGAAATGGATATGCCAAAACAAGGCAAAATCCACTATTCCAGACCACTTTTTGGGGATTTTTGGGATTTTCAGAGGAGGAAAAGGGACCCCAAAGGGAAAATATGGAAATTTTTATTCACTTGAAATTTCATGTAGTCATCAAGCTAGATAAATTTGCCTAATTGAATTTTTTTCAGAAATTCTCAAATTGGGAGATAACCAATTTGGCTAAAATTTCTTAGTCTCGAAAAAGGGGTGAAAAAGGACAAAGTTGTCATTTCCATATTGTTGCAGATTTTTACTAGAGCATCAGGTAGAAAATATGAGAGTTGTTGTGAACTAATTTCCATCAATATTATCAATGAATCATACAAAGTTTCCTTGGTTGTTGACATATTTACCTCTGTAGGGGAAAAAATTTGGTGTTTGAATTTAATGGCACCAGGAAGAAAAGTGCACAAAAGGGGTAAATTGGAAAATTTCAAAAGATTATAACTTTCTTCTCAAAGTTAAGAATTGTGAAAGAAAGTAGTCATTGGAAATATCTTGGATAGAATAATTTACACATGCACCTAGAATTATGATTTGAATAGTAACATTCATAAGCAATCATAAGGAAGATTACTGGTGGCCTTAAAGAGCATAAAATTATGCATAATTTTTCCAAAATTGCAAATTAGTTTTGCCTAACAAATTTGTTGTTTGCACATTTTGTAGAATTAAGGGTATAGATATAACATAGTAGATTCAAAATCAGGACCAGAGACAAGGAATATGCTTAGAGATATTATAACCATGATGAGGAAGTCAAAGGGTTGTATGTCAACTTAGGTAATGCAAGGAATGGACATAGAGAAGACAAATCATAAAACATAGATTTAGTGGAGGCAATGAGAAGCCTACAAAGAGATGTGTTGAGCTACAGAACATACAATTTAAGAATTATAAGAGCTCAAGAGGACCAAAACCACATCAATACTCAATTGTTACAAATCCTGAACATGTTGTAGAAATAGATAAATAAATAATCGAATTTAAGGAAAGCAGCAGAGCACAATTCTCATGCAACGAGGGAGGATTCCAAAAGTTCCAAGAACTCTAGAAGTGATAGTAGAAATCATCACCATTCACCAAGGCACTCATCTACAAGGGAACATGCATTCTCAGAGTTAGATAGCAGCCCAAGTTTGTCTCCTATCATACATCATAAAAGGAGGTATGAGGTAAATGGTCTACAAGAAGAGCTTAGCAATATTAAACCTCCTACATTTAATGGTGATCATAAGAAAGATGCAGATGCAAAATATTGGTTGTTGGGAATGAGTAAATAATTCCAATTGCACACTTATTCATCAAATGTAGAAGCCATATTTGTACTCTACCATATTCAAGGAAAAACATCAATGTGGTGGGAACATCTCAAATAGTGTTGGTTGTGGAGCCTGATTATCTTCCTGATTTATAGGTCTTTTACTTTCAACCGTGTTTATACCCCATGAAGTATTTACACCCCATAAGTATGTACACTCTTCCAAATGGGGGAGTGTAGAGGGGCGGTACCCCCTTTGCGGGGTTCGGGGGGCCTATCCCCCCAGCTGGGGGGTCTGGGGGAAAGCGGGCCCCTAGCGGGGGTTCAGGGGAAAAGCCCCCGAAGCAAAAATTACCTTATAAAAGTATATTGTAATTTCATTTTAAATCTGGACCATTCATTATAAGGTCGCAGATCTAACGGTAGAGATTATGTTAGGGTTTTTTTCCCTAGAAGGCAACCCTCTTTTGTGAGGGAAATGTATTGTGGCTATGATTGATGGTGAATATTGTATTCTGAGAGAGGAGACTGTGAGAGAAAGAAGAGGAAGTTACAGCGGGTTTTGCTGTAGGTTGTATCCCTTCATTTGCTTGATAATAATAAAGCAAGGACCTGGCAATTTCTCTGGTGGACGTAGCCCACACTGGGTGAACCACGTAAATCTGTGTCTCTCTTGTATTGTGTGTCTTCTGTGTTTTTTTTCTGCATTTGTTTTATTTTATTGCTCCGCGGTCCTGTTTTTCTAACAAATAGGTTAAACACATTGATGAGAAGAGGATCTAATGGAGACAATTTAAAAAATATTTTCAAAAGAAATACTTGTCAGAGCATTATTATGACAAGAAGATGAAAGAGTTCTTTGAAATCAAACTTGGAAGCATGAAAATTGATGAGTATGAGAGGGGGTTCCTTGAATTACTGAGGTATGTTGGCTTCATAAAGGATGGAAAAGTTAGAATCCAAATATTTTTGAGTGGGATACCTTCTTTATACAATGATAAGATACATTTTGATGAGTCTAAGACACTGGAAGATTACATAAGGAAAATAAAGTATTTTTATGAGTGGAATAAAGGAAGGTTGATTTTCCAAAAGGCTTGGGATGACAAGAGGAAAAGTAAGATGGAACAAATAAATAAAGGGTATACGACACCATTTTTCATAAATAGTTCTCAGGGAAAACTAGCACAAAATGAGCACAAGATGAAAAAGTCTTTGGGAAAAAGGCCAAGTCAACAACCCATAAATTGTTAAGGGTGTCAGGGAGATCACCAGTATAGATATTTCCCTCTCAAAGGAGAAATAATTAGAGTTTTTCACAATATCCAATTGGCTGATACATTTGAGGACATGGGAAGAAGCATGCCAAGGATTTATGCAAACTTGGACAACAAGCAAGCAGAATACCAATCTCATATGATTGAAGTAGAAGGTAAGATTGATAATCAACCATATCCATTTTAATTGATTATGGAGCTAGCCATAGTTAGATAGATCCTAATGTTGTTAATATATTTCATCTGCGAAGAAAACATGGGAAATAGTGGTTGGTTCAGATAGCGATAGGAGCTAAAAGAAGAATAAATGAGTTGGTGAAGTATTATCCAATGGACATGAATGGACTCAACACAAAGGCATATTTGAATAGCATACCTTTGGGTTCATATGATTGTTTAATTGGTATGGATTGGTTGGAAAATATTCATGCTATCCTAGATTGTTACAAAAAGGTATTCACTTTTCTTGATGAGGAAGGGAAGAAAAGGAAAGTTCAGGGTACTCCAAGGCCTATATCTATTAGAGAAATTTTAGCCATGTAGTTGAAGAAGATTTTTAGAAAAGGATGGAAAATTTATGCAGCCCATATGGAAGAGGAAACTAAAGATAAAATTCCAAGTATTGAATATAATTTAGTATTGAAACAACATGAGAATGTATTTGGAGATATAAAAGGGTTACCACCAAAGAGAGACATTGATTTTTCCATTGATTTGGTGTCTGGAGCTACCCTAGTGCGTACGACTCCTTACAGGATGAGCACACTAGAGATGAAAGAATTACAAATGCAACTTTAATAAATTTTGAAGGAGGAGTATATATGCCCAAGTGTGTCTCCTTGGGGTGCTCTATTCCTCTTTGTGAATAAGAAGGATGGAACCTTAAGGTTTTGCATTGATTTTAGATAGCTAAATAAGGTTACCATAAAGAACAAATATCATTTTCCAAGGATTAATGATCTATTTGATCATCTAAAAGGTGCAAGGATATTTACCAAGATTGAATTGAGGTCAGGCTATCATCGGGTGAGAATTAAATAAGAAGATATCATAAAGAAAACATTCATGACAAAATATGGAAATTATGATTTTGTAGTGTCTCCATTTGGGTTATCAAATGCACCAGTTGTCTTCATGTGTTTGATCAATGGAGTGTTCAAAGAGTATCTAGACAAGTTTGATATTGTTTTCTTGGATAATATTCTCATCTATTCTAAGTATAAAGAAGAGAATGAGAAACAATTAAGGATGGTGCTACATGTATTGAGGGAGAATCAATTGTATGCCAAGTTTAGAAAATGATCATTTTATTAGAGACAGATCCATTATTTGGGGCATATTATTTTAGAGGAATGGATAATAGTTGATCCTGAGAAGACAGAATCAATTAGAGGAGGACCATCACCAAAGAATGTCTCAGGTTATTATAGAATATTTATTGAAGGATTTTCAAAGATTGCACACCCAATCACTTCTTTGCAATAAAAAGGTGTGAATTTCGAATGGACCTCTGAATGCAAAGAAAGTTTTCAACACTTGAAGAATTTATTGACAAGTGCACCAATCTTGAAGATTGTTGATTTGGGTGAAATTTTGTTGTATGCATTGATGCATACAAGGAAGGGCTTGGTGGAGTCCTTACACAAAATGGGCATGTGATATTCTATGAGTCAAGGAAGTTGAAGAAAAATGAGAGACATTGTGCCAAACATGATTTAGAGTTGGAAACCATAGTTCATGCCTTAAAGATGTGGAGAAATTATCTTATGGGAAAAATATTCGAGTTGAGGATAGACCATAGTGGTCTGAAATATTTATTTAGACAACTAACATTGAATGTTAGACAAGTTAGATGGTTGGAATTCCTTAGTGAATATGATTTTGATATAAAACATATAAAAAGAAATAAAATTAAAGTGGTTGATGCACTAAGCGGGAGAATACATGAGATACATGCTACAACCATTAACATGTACAAATATTATTTAAATGACACAATTGTGGAAGATGTAGATTCAGATTAGCCCTTTTGCAAGTAAATGAATTATTACAGCAAGGTAAATTACAACCAAGATATAAATATTATGAGTTGAAAGAGGATGGAATCATCATGCATAGGAACAAGGTATCTGTGCCAAAATCTCAAGAGCTGGAAAATTTAGTGTTGAGAGAAATGCACAATGTTCCTTATATTGGGCACCTAGGATATCATAGAACAATTGTCATTGTAAAGGGCCAATACTTTTGGATAGGAATGAAGAAAGAGATGGTTTATTATATAGGAAGATTTTTAGAGTGATAAAAGATAAATTTCGAGCATAAACATCTAATAGGATTGCTACATTCATTGCCCATTCCTGAGTGGAAATGAGAAATTATTACCATTGATTTCATTACTAAACTGCCCAATACTTCAAGGAAACATAATTCCATCATGGAAGTGGCGGATAAATTAACTAAGGTTGGCCATTTTATTCCAGTGAAGTTAACTCACAAGGTAGCCAACATTGTTGAGATTTACATGAGGGAAATTATCAGGTGATGTGTTGTGCTTAAGGAAATTGTTTCTGGTAGAGATTCCAAGTTCACATCAAATTTCTGGAAAAAAATATTTAAAGGATTTGGGACAACTTTAAATTTTAGCACAACATATCGCCTAGAGTCAAATGGGAAAACAAAGAGGCTGAATAAGGTGATTGAAAATGCGTTGGTGATGCATGTGATGGATAAATCATCAAAATAGGAAGATTTTCTGCATTTAGTTGAATTTACTTATAATAATGGGTATCGGGCATCTTTGTCGATGAGCCCATTTGAAGTATTATATGGAAGGAAATGAAACACACATGTGATTTTGGATAACCCAGCTGATAGAGCCATCATTGTACCAAAGTTGCTCAAGGAAATGGAAGAGAAGATGGTGAAAATCAAACAGAATATGAAGGTTGCACAAGACAGCCAAAAACTTTATGTAGACAAAGGAAGAACACACATAGAATTCAGAGTGGGCAAGCATGTATTCTTGAAAGTGAAAACTAAGAAGAGTTCACTTAAATTGGGAAGCTGCCCAAAATTGGCAGCAAGATATTGTGGACCATTTGAAATCCTAGAGAGGATTGGTCATATTTCATACATGCATGCATTTTTTGCATCCATGTGCATACATAATGTATTTCATGTGTCTTTTCTTAAGAAGTATGTGCGTGATGCTAACCATGTAATTGATTGGACTGTGATCTGGGTGGAGCATGGGGGTGATTTCCGGGTCCAGTCAATGCACATATTGGACATAAAGGTGAAGGTGCAATGAAATCAAACCATAGGATTGGTAAAGGTCTAGTGGACCTGCTACAGTTATGAAGATGCTACATGGGAGCATGAGGATTCCATGCAGGAAGAGTGCCCACAAATTTTTGAATATTTTTTATTATACATGTGTATATAATGCACTGACAATAATGCATAAATAAGAGGGAGGGGAATGTAATACCCTAGGTTGTAAATGTACATATGCTTTTTATAGGATGGTGAGCCAGGATGTTATGGGCCAGAGTGCTTGTATGTATATATATATATTGGGCCAAAGTGCATGTGTGATATTAGGGTCGAGAGCGTACATGTTGAAAGGCCGATAAGCTTGGCATTAATTTAAATTGTAATGGCACTCAGATATATATTACTAAAATACATCATTGTTGCAGACCAAGTCAGAAAAAAAAACATGGGGGGCTAGGACTCCACGAGAGGGAAAGGGGGCTAGGAATTAAGGAAAAGGGGCTAAGTCAAGGGGGTGTAAGCCAAGGAATATAATAATACATTCCTAAGTCCTAAGTCCTTATGTTATAATTTTATCCTAAGTTCTCAAGTGGAAGAATGAATTCCCAAGTGGTGGGTGAGTAGTTCTTTGAGTGCCACTTGTCAAAAAGTGAACATGCATAATTAACCTTTGGTTTTAGTGGAAAATTCATCCATTATCATTCATTCCATCATTCTTACCATTGCTTTTGGGGGTGTAAGCTAAGGAGCTATTGTAACCTTGATACCTTTTGAACCCTATGAATCCTAGGTGGATTTGGGTGTACAATTATCCTTGGGTTGTCTTGGAGAAGGTTGGAGCCCTGGAGGGATAATTGTTGGGAATAGGTTTCCCTAAGTGTGAGGCTTAGAGGGTGCTTGGAGACTCCTCAACACAACTAGAGTTTCTAGAGACACAATGCTTTGAGACTTCCTTATCGACCTATGTTGGAGCCCTAGAAGGGAAGTGGGACAACTCGATGGATTGTGGTGTAGAGAAGGGGGTACATTTCCTTGGGTTACGCAGGTTTTGGGGGATGAGAGGCTATAGGTTGGAACTTTTGTTGGTTTTTGCTACCTTTCCCTAGCCATTCTTGTGTTGACTGTTAGACCATAGTTGGCTTAGGTATCTTTTACCCCAGTGGAGTCATAGCCCCAAATCGGGGGTGACTTGTTATTGAGAGTGCTAGAACAATAGAGTCTATGGATGGAAGGAATGTCTGAGATCTACAACTAGTTGGTCATTTTACATAAAGATAATTATTTGTTTATATTTTTATTTTCTTAGTATTATATATATATATATATATATATATATTATGTTGTTGTGCATGAGTACATTATGGTATAATTATGCATATTATTATAATTATTTATGTTATTATAATTGTATGGCATGTTGTTGTTGGGTTTGCATATTGTTTCATATGTAGGTCATATTTAAGTTGGTATAAGAGTGAAGTATAAGGATTATATAAGCCTTGGAGAAGGCTATATAATTAATTAATGGTTTCAAAGTATTAATGAGTGTAGTAAAAAGAAATTTCAAAAAAAATTGTATGGACAAAAGTTGGATTTAGTGACATATGCCCAAAAGTGAGTCGGTGGTGTGTTATAATTGGAGAATAAAGGAAGATGTCATTATGCAAAATACCGATAATATTAAAAATATTATTACATGTAAATTTAAGGAGATTTGTGGAACGATAAAAAAATTAGAGGATACAAGAAAATTAAGATACTATAATATAAAAGATCAAAAGTATCTAGTTGTCATAATTAACAAAAAGAAGAAAAAAACCCTTACACAATTTATATCCAGAAATCTAATACAACAAATCAACATTGCTAAAATATGAACAAACTCTCATTAGTTGTACAATGAAATTGGACATTGGACAATTGCCAAAACATTGTGGGACGAAATAATCTATCATCTTTGTGACACTAAGAAGGTTGAAGATATCCATGTAAACTTCAAAGGACAGAAGGGGAAAAGAAGATGGAACGCGGCGATATGCCAATGCGGCTAGGGTCCAAACCCTAGTCGCCATCGCTCTGATACTTGCAGGGGCACGGAGCTCTGTAGCTGTCATCCTTCAGCATTCAGGACGTGATTCGGGCGCCTTCGCTCTGAGATTCGGTTGCAGGGGTGCTGAGGCCGTTTTAGTTGCCGATCGCTGCTCTCGGGACGCGACTCGGAGTTACCAACGAGCCCCTACAGCGAGCACGCGATCTGGAGCAGTGGTAGCCTCTGGGGGGCGCCGCTCTGTCAAGATGGCTCCAAATCCGAGTGCCGAGAACGAGGAAGATCCTTTGGAAGCCTTCCAAGAGTTAGTCCGCTCGGTAAGACCAAAATCCCTGCCTTCTATTCCGTCTAAGTTTGTTAAGAGAATGGAGGAGATCCCTACTCTAGAGTTATCTCCAGAGCAGCCTTGCAATCTTGCCCTCTATCTGGCAGAAAAGGCACTCATTGGAAAGTTTATGGGGCTATGGCCCAACCCCAAAACGGTGGATGCATGGATTGAAGAACGATGGAGGCCGATGATACAGGGAAAAATTACTCGGAGTGCAGTAGGCAGGGGTTTTTTTGTCTTCAGTTTCTCAAGTAAAGAGGATCGAGACCTTGTCTTCAGATCTGGACCCTATTTCATGGGGTCAAGAGGGTTGTTCTTAGCCCCATGGACTCTTGACTTCAATCCCGGAGACAAGATCACCGCAGCCCCTGTTTGGGTTAGACTGCCTTACCTCCCCATTCATCTCTGGGGGAGAAGCTCTCTAGAGGACATCGGCAACAAGCTTGGGCGTTTCCTGGACAGTGTGGAACCGAAAGGGGATCAGTTTACCTGTGCTCGAATTTGTGTTGAGGTCAACCTCGAGAAAGGCCTACCGGAAGCCATCAAGCTCTCCCTGGGGGAATGGAGTCATATCCAAGAGCTGGACTATGAGCAGNACCTGTGCTCGAATTTGTGTTGAGGTCAACCTCGAGAAAGGACTACCGGAAGCCATCAAGCTCTCCCTGGGGGAATGGAGTCATATCCAAGAGCTGGACTATGAGAAGATCCCGTTTAAGTGCCTTCGGTGCCATGAATATGGTCACTTCGCAAAAAGTTGTCCCAAAGTCTCAGAGGAGCCGGAACCAGTCAAAGAAGATGATTTTCAGCCAGTATCTAACCGACGAAGGCAACAAAGGTGAAAGGACCCTCTACCCCAGACTTCGAAGGCCACTCTTCCAGCAAAGGCAACTCTAGAAAATAAAAATAGTTTTGATGCGCTGAAGGAAGATGAAGCACTAGATCTAGAAGCATCACCAGTGAAGGAAGACCCTCCGGCAGAAGAAAGCCTTCCGGTCTCCACCCCCCAAGGGACAGTAGCAGCGAGAGAATTTCGGGTTGATCCGGATCCCTCTGCCTCAGCAGGCCTGACTGGCTCAGTTCCCTCTAGTGATTCTGTGGAAACTTCAGGTCTTGAAGACAATTCAGTCCCGTCTCCTCCCCTTACCCGAGGATGAAAGACCAACAAAGCGCGCAGAGAAATAGAGGCGGCCTCCAACATTTCTTCAGGCTCTCAGAAAAGATGGATCCCTTCCTTAAGAAGAAAATTCCACCCCCCTCGAGCTAATGCTTTGCTTCTGCCTTCTACTGTGCTCACAGTTTGTAAGAATTTACTCATGTATGCAACTCTTGTCATTTTTTCGAATTAGCTCCAGAAGCAGATGGGATGGGTGTCCCAAGACATTCACAAGAAGGTTGGCAGCACTGTTAGAGGTCACCAACCTTCTTCAGAATTGTAACTTTCTGATTCTGGCTTGCCAGAATGCCGACTAATGCAACACAACCGTTCTTGTTAAAAAAAAAAAAAAAGGTTGAAGATGAAAAATAATGTCTCTTAGAGTGTCCTACTTATACCCAAATTAGATCACAATTTCAAAATATTTCTCAGAATATCGACCTTCCTAACCTTCTAACTCATCAAAACTATGATGATTTTGGAATGCTTCTCTTAATGTTTTTCTAGCACACAAATATTTTTTTAAAGAAATCCAAATAATCTTCTTACGTTTTTTAAGATCAATAGACCAATTCTAGTGTTAGTGAATAGTAAACAACGGAAAATTGTGCTTTCTGACAGAATTATGTTGTCGAATTCAGAGGAAAAGATAAAAAACATAGAACATTAAACAACATCGTTCTTGATTATAATCAAGAAATATGATTATCCATAGCCAGTCCTCTTTTGAGATATATGGAGATTTTTTTATTGAATGGTAACCTTTTTTTCATATTATCATGAAGGGAAAGTGATCACGAAGAATGATTGGTAAGAAATTGATTTTTTTTTTTTAATTTATGAAAAGATTTCAAAATTAAATTTATATAAAGGCTTTAAATTTTAATTATAATATATTTTAAGAATATGTATTTTTATATAATATATTTTAAGAATATGGATTTTTATAGTTCATTATGGTTGTATTATTATTATTTTTCGAATATTTGAGATTTGAAATGTTTCTAGTCGATAGTTATAAAGAATAAATCATCATAAAAAATTTATAAATTTAGGGGAAAAGTTAATCATTTATAAAAATAGTAATTAATAATAATTATAAAAATGGAAAATCAGATTAACTATAAATAATAATAATAAACAAAATAAATCTAAAACAAATAAATTTGAGAAAATTAATGGATAAAATCAATTAAAAAATCAAAAATTCAATTTAAAAGAAAGCAATATGATAAAATATAAATTAACCTAAAATGAGAAACCTATGAGAGATTATCTAATTATTAAATAGAAATATATAAATAGAAAATTGAAAGAGTAAAAAAAAGTTTAAAAGAAAAAACTAAAGTCGTTGTCTAATTGTTCTACGAAATGGATTTTTCCGTAGGAATCTGGCAATATAAATTTGCACGAAATCACTATTTTTTGTTGTTCAAAATCCATTTCTAAATGTAGAAATGAATTCAACATGGTGAAAAACCCCTAGGTCACTCGGTTTATACAAAACTAATCACTCAAATCCAGGGATCTAACAATTTCTCGTCGGATTTCGGGTAAATGCCCTCGAAAAATATCGTCGAAAAATAATCATTTCGTAGAACGTTTAGACTACGAAAATATGAAAAGGGTAAGTTCATGAGTTTAATTATTAAATATAAATAGAAAAATTGAAAGAGTAAAAGAAGGGTTTAAAAGTAAGAAGCAAAATTTGAAAAGGGGTAGGTTCATGAAACAACCATGATGTTAGGTATTAGAATGAGAAATGAGGGGGAGGGGCTTGTGAGGGGTAGCGATCATGATATGATAGAATAAGAAAGGATAAATGAGAATAAAACTTATTAATGAAGATGATGGATTGTATGATTTGCAATGGTTAAGTTTGTAGTTAGCTTCTTGATTGAAATTATTAAAATGTTAACTAATTTTGTTAAGTTTATAGTCATCTTCTTGATTGAAATTGTTAGGATTTTTATTAATTTTAAGGGCTTTTTTTTATGACGCGACATGAATAATGAGGAGTAGATGCTAAGATTTTCATCTGGTCAAATTAAATTAAATGTTTAGTGTTATGAGAATGCTTGGTGATCTCATATTTAGATAGGTGGTTATGAAAGGTGTCAACACTAGTGATTTTGACCAATGTATGATTTACAACAAGAACAAGGAATTCGATAGACACCTTGACAGAGCAATTGGCCAAACTTATCTTTGACACTTATAAATAATTGTTTGAGGGTTTTGTGAGGCTCAAAGAGATTTTTAATGTTATTTTTTGCTAGGATTTTGGATAATCGATCAGTGGTGCCATGAATTTACAATAGATAATTTTTCCTCGTGTAGGAGAAGTGGGTTGGGTGTTCTTGGTTTTAGGTTGGAGGACAACCCAAAAAAAAAATTTGATTTGGGAAAAAGAGTATCCATTTGATTGGAGAGCTTAAGTGAGGTGGGATCGTTCCTTGTTTAGGAGTTGAGGGTTAGAGATTTGAATAGCTCTAGAAATGAGACTTTTGAAGACAACAATTGTTTAGTGGGATGGTGGTGGGGTTGGCATGGAAGAAGTATTTGTCAATTGAATCCTTTGATGAAAAACTTGATGGGAGAGGGATCCATTTGGTAGATGTATAACTAGAACTTATAAAAACATAAGAAAGTTAGTTGTCTTGCTCAATTTGAATCGTAAATTGGATGTGAGAGGATAAAGTGTTAAGATGGTCTTGAAATGAGTTTATGGTAGAAAGGCCATGGGGCTAAATGAAGAGAAAGAATTCAAAATAAACTTTAAGAATAGCAAGAAAGGAAGATGATTATAGAGAATTATATATATATATATATATATATTAAATGGATTATGAATAAGAATGACTATATTTTTTCTACATAGTGGGAAAACCTATCATAAGTGAGTTGTCAACAAGAAGTGTGGACAACCATAACTCTTGCTATCTGCAAATGCAAGCTCACTCGTCATCCTTATTCAAGGAAAACCATGTCACCTGGAATAATCATCTGGTGGTCTGTAAGGGGGAAGGATTTCACTCATTTCAAATGCCTTTGGGTCTTGGGTCATTAACCTATTTCCTTAGGTCCGAGAAAGACGAGCTCTTAGCCAAGAAAAAGTACTTTTAGGTCATACTCCAAGACTCGAGTAAGGATGACTATATAAGATAAGGAATTTTACATTATGTTGATCATTTTTCAAGAAAATAAAAAAATAAATTACACTAAATAGAGTTAGTGGTGTAATGAGAGGACCTAATCATGGATTTGGTTTACTACACAATGTAAGGTGACTTCAACCACGCATAAAGAATTAATTCCCTAGTTGAATTTACTTTTCAAACTTTGTCTCTTATGCATAATTTTCTCAAGCATCCTTCTTCTACTTTTTACTACACCCATCTCTGTCTTCTATATAATTTTCTCAACCAACTTTACTCTACCTATCACTACATACATCTAAAATTTTATTTTAAAAAACTTTAACATTCACATTCAACTTCACCCTATATTTCCATTCTCATTCCCATTGATAAGGAATTTTATATTTTGTATATCCCTTTTCTAGGAAAAAAAAAAATTACAATCAATAAAATTAGTGATGTAATAGGAGGACCTCATCATGGACTTGAGGTTTGTTTCACTACATAAAGTGACTTCAACAATGCATGAAGAATTGATTATCTAGTTGGAATTATTGTTATAGTCCAAAAATGCTATGTTATATTATATAACATATGCAACTGCATATGTTATATTATATAACGTATGCAGCTGCATATGTTATATAATATAACATAGTTGTATAACATATGCAGTTGCATATGTTATATATAATATAACATATGCAGTTTCATATGTTATATATAATATAACATATGCAGTTTCATATGTTATATATAATATAACATATGCAATTGCATATTTTATATAATATAACATATGCAACCACGTCTATGCATCCAAGACATTGGCCCATGCATTTGCATACTTTGCCAAAAATACTGTTGAGGTTTTCTTCTAAAAAATCATTTTTTGGATAGTGTATGTGCCCTGCTCCACTAATAGCTCATGTACACACGCATCCTGTATGCTAGTTATCCTGCGTACATACACGTGTTGCATGACAGTTAGCCCATGTTTGCCTCCAAAAGTTGCAAAAAATATAAAATTACACGGAATTCGGTGGAGTTTATGGGATATGGAGGGTTTCTTAACCATTTTACCCCTTGTAGCCCACCCCCAAACTAAATAACCATATTTTTAACATATAAAAAGAGGTATTGGGGAGTCATTTAGGGACATGAACAAGAGAATAAGAAAAAACTGCCAAAATCCCTTCCCTTTCATTTCCCAATATTTGCATCTTGCTCTGAGTTTTAGCCTCAACTTTCCCCTCCAACCATTCTCCCTATGCAACCCTTCCTCCTTCCCCTGATGGTATATTGGTTGTGAGAATCTAACGTGGGATTTATGCACTTGGAGCCACGATATAGGATCCTAGACTTGGTTCGTAGAGTGGTTTCCAGTAAAGTTCGTAACCTTTTTATCTTGATTTTGAATAAAAGAGATTATCTTTGTCCCAAAACCCTATGTTTACATGTTCTTGTTCATTTGAGCATTTATATCTATATTTAGGCTTCTAAAATGATCATTAGAGATTGTACATGTTGTTTCATTGTATTCTTAACCCCTTGCAGGTCAACTTTGGTAGGAGATCTGTGATATAGGAAGCAACAACAAGTGGAAGAGGTCTACATAAACCATAAGGATTGAAGGTGCACTCATTAACCCCCTCTTCCCTCTTTCTCTTATCACTTAGTCTAGATGGTTTTGGGGTGGATTAGAAGTAGATCAATATTTTAAGGGAGTTATCAACCTGCCTATTCCTTAGATCCAGTTTAGGGGGAATTTCCCCATAGAAGAATTGGCAACTCCACTGGGGATTCTCTCTAGGGTCTTACTGGGAAATTTTTGTTGGATTTGATTTTTTCAGTTTCTTTTGAGTTTTATAAGTTTACTGAGTCAGTTAGGGTCTCTGTTCACCTTCTTCTAGGTGCCTACCAGCCTCCCCTGCCCAGTTTTTTGTCCAAATATTTTTCTTTTTTTTGAAAACTTGCAGAGGTGTATGCTCCCTATCCTTTGTATAAAATGCATACACACGCAGCCTGCGTAGTATACATCCCACGTACATACACAGGCTGCTCATGCACAACACCTGTCTCTGTGTTTTGGAAGAGTTTTTAAAAAGACTTTGTTCTTTCCTAGCAAGAAGCTCCTTACTTCTCAGGCCTTCCTGAACTCTTCAAGGTCTCTGTTGATTGTGTTTGGTTGGGTTAAATATTTAGTTTATCTTGCAGTTTGTAAATAACCCTTGTTGTTTCCTTATTTATTTTTTCTTTTTCTTTTAAGGTTTAGGGTGAACTTGTAAGTCTTATATCCTCTTGTGGATTCTAGTGAATCCTTGCATTCAAGTAGTATCTTAAGATTTGTGTTATTCTTTGGTTTATTTTTCTCTTTACCTTGTTTGTGCTTTGAAAAACGAAAAAAAATATCATTTACTTGTGATTTTATTTTCTAAGCATTCAAAAAATAAAAAATTTATAGTTGCATTTAGTTATGCATTTTAGTTTGGTAGTTGTAGCATAGGTTGTTTATTACAAAAGAAAAGAGTTCCATTCCCAAAGTTCCTTTTTTGCTATTTCCTTGAAAGTTTAGTAGTTTGCATTTGCATTGTGAAATGAAAAGTGCATTCTAGGAAAAATTTTGCCTTTTCGGATCTTGGATTATACCTCGAAAAGTTTGCATTTACAAAGATTAAAAGTCGTTTTTCAATTGTAGAACCTAATTTTCTTTTGCATGAATGTTCTAAATCTTTTATTTCTTCTCTTTTGTCTCTTGAAAACACTATAAGTTGCACATCCGTACCCTTTTGAGTAAATCAAGCCACTTAAAATCAACTAGACTTTTGTTTGTAGGGTTCACCAAGTAGTCTAGGCTTTAGGGCCTTGAAATAGGTGTCGAGAGGAAACTCTTCAAGGTCGCTTAAACAAACATAAGAGTATGTGATAGGGAGTGTTAGAGTGTAATTTCGTAAGATTTAGTTGGGACCCCCCTCTAACAGGCTAAACATGAGGTCGCATGAGGAAAGGTAGAGGAGATAACCCCTCCAAAGTCGAACCAAACGTAGTGGGGCTTGTATATTGAGGGTCGTTATTGCGACTTACACTGATCACATTTGACTACGGATCCTCATGGACCTCGAATCCATTAGAGATCCTCAATTGTCTTCCAGACCATTTTCCTTCAGTACCCATGAAAGGATTCAAAAAAATTTATCCTTCTCATTACTATCAACTCGACTGTCGATTGTACCTGCATGGTGACTAACTTCAAGTTGAAAACCTTGTTTCATGTTCTTAGGGACTTACATAGGTGACTCTGGGGGTATACCATGGTACCTAGGGCAGACGTCAGATCACACTTTGCAGAGTATGCATGGAGGGTGTTTTTGTGTTTGAGTTACTCTTGCAATGGTAAGTTGATCTAGTGTCGATTGGTGTAACTTTTCTTCCTGGCATTCAGTTGTTTGCTTGATTTTTCGTTAGGAAATTTTTAGTGTGTGCTCTGTGTTTCATGCTAGCTTAACCTTAGAGTGTCCATTGATCATTTCACAAGGTGGAATATCAATAGCTCATTCGTTCACATAGGCTTCAAGGCCTGTTGTTGGTTACTTTGGAGCCACCTCTACCACTGTTGAGGCACAAGCTAGATCAAGAGGGTTCTTTTGAAGCAATTTTGAAGCAACTGAGCCATAGGAAACTGAACCCGAGCCAGCTCCTAGAGAAGACTTTCCTGCACCAGAGAAGCCCACCATTTCTGATCTTGAAGATAAAGGCTTCAGGCCTGAAAACCCTTCGATCATTGACTTATCATCACCGATTCTTATTCATATAGTCCCTCCTGAGGTGACTTCACCTAAACGTCAGTTTGTTAGATGAGCGGCAATGAAAGAAACTAGTGCTACCTCTTCTAGGATCCCTCATACTTCCATCTCGGTTGTCATAGGAGGGGGTGTCATTCCTCCTCCCCCACCTTCACCCATCAGGACTATGGTTTTCCAGACACCCACAACTTCAGGAAGTGGCACAATCCCCTCAACATCTATGATCATTATTCCCTCTATCCAGAATGTGTCTGGCAC
>SNQJ01S0024459.1:62442-74676 GCA_010110895.2 Picea sitchensis | reverse complement strand
AAGCATTCTTGACACATTATGAAGATGAAGTGTTAGAAAATTAGAGACTCTTAGCACTTGATATAGAACTCAAGGCCACACTTGCAATATGGTGGGGCGCACACAAAGAAACAATCAAGCATTAGTACCAATTTAAGTTATCACTGTGCATAAGGTTTGGTGCCCAACAGAGAAGCAACTAGCCACTGAAGTACGATGGACAGGGGGCACCAGCAGAACACTTGGAGAAGTGCAGAGCATTGTGGAAAATGACACCCCAAGAGGAATGGCCTCATCATTTCATACATACCTTAGAGGGCATCCTAGCAAACTGGTATATAGACCAGGAACTATGCAAAGGAACTGTGAGTTGGACAGTACTACAACAGAATTTTACAACCACTTTCTCATTCGAGAATGAGAACCCCAACATAGATGCAGCACTTAAACAAATAAAAGGGGTGATATTCATTCAGGTACCAGAAGTTGAACTCATAACAGTGGAACAGAAAAATAGTGAAAGAATTGTTGTCTTGCTACCATGTGCAGGAAGAAGTACCAGAGGAATACGACCCGCGCGATATTCGGATCGAGGAAACAGAAGGCGAAAGAGAAGTGGAATGTCCACCTCTAGAATCAGAAGTAATTGATGCGTTGATCAAGGTGAAGAAATTCAACATTGGTACAGTTGAGAATCCCAAAATGGCCAGCATTGGAGACTATTGGGATGAGAAAATAGTGGAAAGCATAACAGAGTTACTATGCGAGTACAGGAAATTGTTCCCCACAACGTTTACAGAAATGAAGGGAATAGAAGGAGAACTAGGTGAAATGAAGATACCACTCAAAGTTGAGGCAAGACCAATCAGACAACGAGCATACAAACTAAATCTGATATATAATAAAAAATTCAAAGTTGAGATCGATAGGATGCTTGAAGTCGAAATCATAGAACCCATGGAAGAATCAAAATGGATAAGCTCAATGGTAGTTCCAGAGAAAAAACAAGGTGGGATAAGAATATGCATCGACTTGAGGAAGTTGAACGATGCATGCCTACATGACCTGTTCCCTACACCCTTCACGGATGAAGTATTGGAGAACGTAGGAGGATAGGAAGTTTATTCATTCACCGACAGATTTTCAGGATACCATCAGATCAAGATAGCGTCGGAAGACAGATACAAGACTACTTTTGTGATGGAATGGGGATCCTACTAGTACATAGTCATGTCGTTTGGAATAAAGAATGCACCAGCAATATTTTACAGAGTAGTCATAGTTGCATTTAAAGAATTTATCCACCAGTTTCTAGAGGTATACTTGGACGATTGGACAGTCAATAGCCTATTGAAATACCATGTAGAGGTATTGCGGCTAATGTTAGAAATATGCAGGCAATGCCAGATATCATTAAACATCAAGAAGTGCATCTTCGGAACACCGTTTGGGATACTATTGGGCCATATAGTATGCAAGAAAGGTTTACTAGTAGATCCTGTCAAAATTTCAGTAATCGTTAACCTGCCACCACCAAAAACAGTTTGTCAACTAAGAGCAACATTGGGACACACGGGATACTACATAAAATTTATAAACGGTTATGCACAGATCACCGCACCAATGGAGAAACTATTAAGGAAAGATACAAAGTTCCAGTGGAATGAGGATTGTCAACACGGCCTGGATACATTGAAAGAAAAAATGGTCACCGCGCCAATACTAGTATTCCCCGACTGGGAGAAGACATTCCATGTACATGTAAATGCATCATCCATAGAACTTGGAGACATTTTGGCGCATCCAGGAGCAGAATAATTGGATCATCCTATAGCATTTGCTAGCAGAAAATGGTCAGAATTAAAGCAGAACTATAACACTACATAGAGGGAAGGCCTAGTTATGGTCTGCGTGCTGCAGAAGTTCAGACATTACTTACTGGGAAAACATTTCAAGATGTTCACAGACCATTCAACACCTAAGTACCTAGTCAACAAGTCAGTGTTGGGGAGGAGAATCTTTCAATGGTTACTACTATTTCAAGAATTTGAGTTTGAAGTAATAGTCAAGCCAGGGAAGCTAAACCTGGGACCTGACCACCTATCAAGGATCACGAATGGTGAGGAACCTACAAATTTAGAGGACAAATTTCTAGATGCACATTTATTTTCAGTTCAGATCACCGATGAATACTTCGCATAAATCATCCAGTACTTGAGTACAGGGACTATACCACAGGTATATAACACCGTGCAGAAGAAAAACCTGCTAGTCTGGGCTGCAGACTTTCATTTGATTGCAAGACACCTATACAAAATGGGAACAAATAGAATCTTGTGAAGATATGTGCTAGAACATGAAAGACCAAGTATTTTAGCAGAAGCCCATGAAGGAGTAGCAGGAGGACACTATGCAGGCAAAGATACCACACAGAAGGTATTGTGCGCAGGACTATGGTGGCCAACCATTCACAGAGACTTGAAAGAGTACTGCCAAAGTTGTGATGTATGTCAGAGGGTTGGTAAACCTAATAGAAGGGACGAGATGCCATTGCGACCACGGGTAACTTTGCAGGTATTCGACAAATGGGAAATAGATTTTGTGGGACCAATTAACCCACCTGCCAAGAGGACGGGAGAAAGGTACATTATCACCACAACAGAATACCTGCTAATATGGGCAGAAGTAGCAATAGCCAAAGATTGCAGCACACTTCATATTTGAACATGTGATCACTAGATTTGGTTGCCCAAGGATTTTGATGAGTGACCAAGGCATGCACTTCATTAACAGCACTATTAAGGCTATGACTGAGGAATTTGAAGTCCATCACCAAAAGAGTACACCATATCATCAACAAGTGAATGGAACCGTAGAAGCCTTTAACAAAATCCTTGAGAATGCACTAWMGAAGATCTGTAATGCTAATAGGGATAATTGGGACCTAAAAATACTAGTAGTATTGTGGGTATACAGGACCACATGCAATAAGTTGACAAGACACACGCCATTCAGATTGGTATATGGGCAAGTAGCAGTGGTACCATTAGAATTTTTGGTACCCAATATATGTGTAGCAACGATTATGAACATGACAGAACGAGGCATAGTACAGGATAGGCTAAATCAATGAATGATCATGGACGAAGATAGGATCCTAGCAGGGTTCCACCAACAAGTTTAGAAAGCAAGGGAAAAATCTTGGCACGACAGAATCATATCAAGAGGAAAACTTTCAAGGCAAGAGACATAGTGTTGATSTATGACAGTAAATCCATTCAGCATCCAGGAAAACTCAGAATGCACTAGTTAGGACCATATGAAGTAAAAATTGTCACAGATGGGGGAGTTGTACAATTGAAGGAATTAGGAGGTGCATAACTCAGAGGGATGATCAATGGAATTCAACTAAAGTTGTACAAGGACAATCGACCACCCACAACTTAAAATTCATTGTGGAGTTGGAAAAAAAAAAAAGATATAGTACAGGATATCAAAGGGTACCAATAGAGGCACAATTCGACAAAAGGCGAAGGAGCACGCACACTCCACAATACGAGCCTGATGGAGACAAATCTAGCAGTCAGTTCAAAACAAAAACAAGAGGGAAAGGCGGATACAAGAAAAGAAGCACCAATTGACAGAGGCTAGCGGAATTGAATGTCGGAAATGACTGACGGGACGCCCCATTAATCGTACCAACTGGCGATGGTGAGGGAAATCAATGGAAATTACGAAGGAAATAGCGGTTCAATTAAATCATAATCGCGGTAATGTCCTCGACAAGCTTCACACAACCCCGATACAAATAAAGGACACGGGAGTGGAAAGTTTATTGCACAATTGGAAAAGGAACAGAGTGAGAGAGCATACGAAGTGGAGAGTGAAGGTTGCAGAGGTTGCATAGGCCACTGATATCAAAGAACGACAAGTTTCACCACCATGGCACCACCTAAACAGGGAGAACCGAGCCAGACTACAAGACGACCCCGAGGTAGTACTAGAGCACAATCGCAACCACAAAGAAGCGAATAGCAACCATCTAAGCCACCAGAAATCATCAATGTGGACAAAATCCCATTGCCGGATAAAACACTAGGAATCCCCACACCCATTGAGGAAGAAACCCAGCAGACAGCACTTGCAGGCATGGACATCGATATGTCGGAAGAGGGGCGGGGCCCCAAGTGAAACTCGAAAACCCTATAGAATCCCTGAGAGTCAATGGGATAGCTCCAAACTAGGAATAAAAGGTCGTGCCAAAAGAATCACAGACAAACACATCAAAATAGACATAGGAGGGAGCAGTGGAAGATGTCACTACTCGGCCAGAGGAGTATGCCAAAGAAAGAACAATGGAGGTTGGAACCTCAAGTCAACCACCACAGAAAAAGGATAAGAAGACGGTACCTAGGTCACCGCGCAAACAACCCACCACATCAATTGTTTTGTCGCGCATACCGGAAGGGGTACGTGTACCAGCAAATTTTTTAGGCTATGTAGATAAATTGAGGTACTCAGACCATGATGTAATGGACACGGACAAGTTTCCAGAGTTTTCTAAGCAAGTCTACCTACATACTGTGGGTATAGGACCCTTTGGGGAACCAATTCATCAACTAGTTCAGTGGGTAGCAGAACTGTCCAAAACTAGAATTCTAGGTCTGTTGGACCTGCCACACATTGGGAGAGGCCAGTATGCAAACAGTTGCGTCAAGCAGCTGATGGCGGTCACACATGGAAGATATCTATGGCTAGAAAAAACTCATCTCGATAGACGTAGATCTAATTGCACACATCACAGGGCTGCCATCATGGGGCATGGATCCTGCATAGTTCCTGAAGGACAAAACAAAGGAGAAAGCATTGGCCGAGGAGATGAAGAAGAAATACCGCACCAAAAGGGGGTCGCGCGGAATCATTATCAAGTGTATTAGTGACATTGCAACAAGAATGGTCACAAAAATTATGGCATGCAAGTTGCTCATGAAATTTCGCAAGGAGGAAGTCTCAGTCAAGGTTGCCACGGCTATAGCACAGTGTGTCGAGGGAACCACACTCAGTTGGGCCCCTTATTTGTTGAATCTGTTCCTATATGACTACAAGGATGCGCAGGATCTAGGGATAGAATTTCATTATTCATGGCTACTTCTCCTGATAAACATTATGGGATGGAAGGAGCCGAAGTACTCATTTTTTTCCACTAGACCCAAACCTTTCCATGGAGCATGATACTTATCGCTTGGAGCTACTTCATATGCCAAGAATAGGAAAGTGAATGCAACTATATTTGAAGGATATCTCTGCAACCTACAGGACACCATAGCCAACACTTGGACAATAACACTAGAAGTTGTTTCACATTATTAGGGCATATCCAACTCCAAATCCACTAGACATGTGATGTGGATCCAGGCGCGGAAGGACCCCAACAATCAATGGCTACAACTGCGTTACTGAATCACGGAGGGGGGCATACAAATGGTCATTAAGGATTGGAAAGATGAATGGAGGATTCGAGTCGTCACTCAAGAAATACCCGCAGAAATAAAGGAGGAGGAGGTAAGACAGGAACACACACATGCTGAGGAGGTAGGGCAGGAACAGACTCATCCTAAGGAAGTTACAGTGCCCAAGAAACCAAGGACAGGTCAGAACAAGCCACAACAGAATAAAGGGGGGGAATCCAAGACAGGAGTCCAGACAACGAAGGAGAACAACACACAGGTGCCCCAAGTACAGCAAAAATAGGTCGAGGCAGCACAGGGAAATACATCAAGAGCTACTCCACAAGAGGAGGGCCAGACTAAGAGGCCATTCACCCATACGGGGGTTGCATGCAAGAAGACGAAGGAACATATAACACCTCCAGAATACACGATCATTGAGGATGATATGGACATGGTGGCCCAAATGGTCCAGGATCGCACAGTCGAAGATTTTGAGAATGTTGTGCGCCAAAGGGATATAATTGAGGAAGATATGGAACACATACAACAGTTCCTCATGCATCTCGAGGAAGCGCAGACAATTGGAATCAACATAGAAATGGGCCCGTAAGCACCACAGATAGGAGGTGAAGTTGGATCAAGCGAGCGGGAAAGGATCCACAAAACAGCACAGCCGAACTCAATATTTCACGTCACACCCAGCATGTTGCGCATGGACGAAATCATGGGTCATACACCCCTAAAGGACTTGGCTCAAATGCAGTTGGTATTGCCTCGAATACCAACCAAGGCCTTGTATAAGCTGCTGGCCATTGTTACACAAGAGGTACAGTCTCGTGCCCACATGAAGACAGCAGAATTGTAGTAGACAAAGGATGATTGGGACAGGTTGGAATTGGTACTTGAGCAGGCCAAGCTCGATGCCAAAGAGGATAAGGAATGCGTGAAGGGACTGGAACAGAAAGTGTTTGTAGCCTATGAGAAGATCCTAAACAATGCGCAAATGGTCGAACTCATGACGACAGAGAATATTGATCAATTATGCAAATAATTGATCAATACCAACAGGATATTGAGAATCTTCGGGACCAGATCACACCTACCACTCCACCAGCAGTGAGGGAGCAAAGGAAATGGGAGGCAACAATGCAGATATGAGAGACAGAACGACAAGTCCACGTTGCGGCCAACTTGTTCAAGAAAGAAGCATAGCTATGGATGAAGCTAGAATAAGATCAGCAGGTCCAACAGTGGGACCAGGAAGGAGAAAGGATAAGTACAGCTATCTAGGACCTCAAACAGAAGTAGAAGATAATTTCATTCATGGAGCACATCAAAGAGGTGCAAGACATGAAGAAACTAAAGGCAGAACTCATAATTGTGCAGATGCAGAAAAAGGAGCGACGGGCTCAAATGGAACCACTCTAGGAACAAGCATATGAGGTCATTTCACAGGCAGAGGAAGCCAAAACATACATGGCACAAACCCAGGCAGAATGTGAAAGTATGGTCAGGGACGAGATTTCAATGAATATATTGGACGCACTCAAGGAGAAGACCGCGCAGGCCCAAACACAAGCAACGAAGCTCATGGAGAAGTTTAAAGAAATCATAAGGGAGATCGATGAAGCACACGGGAGTTAGGTGTCTTGGGATGAGCCACATTTCTGTGTTGGGGGCCTGTTGGAAGCAGGCCAAATCATAAAGAAAGGTTATTTTGGGAAAAAATCCATGCACGAGGAAAGCGACAGCTGGAAGGAAGAGAAGCACACGCGCATGCATGGAATACCTAATGACATTAGGGTTAGGGTTCTTGTAATACATTGTAATGGTTGATGAGCCAAAAATGAATAAATATAGATACCTAGGAGGTCTAGAAGGGGTCGGGTTTTAGAGAGTCTGGAGAGACGACGGGAGGAAGGAGTCATGTTTTGATAACTAGTTGTAATACTTTGTGATACGACCTAATTTTGTAAGTTGTTGAGTTGTAGAAGGTTCAGGAGGGTAGATCTCGAGGGTTAGATCACGGGATGAGGAGTCGGATGTGATCTAGTCCACCTCATAATAGATCTTGACCTGACTGAGAATGAGTTGTAAAGCACGCAGCATTGTAGTTTTGGAACTACCATAATAGAAGAGCTTGAAGGCCAGATCTTTGTGGATGTAGCCCAGGAGGGGGTGAACCACGGTAAAACCTGTGTTATGTGATTTAATTTTTGTGTCTCTTTATTGTTTATGAGTATATGTTAACATGATGAATGACTCAGCTAATTACATTACATGCATAATTGGGAATGATAGTATATTGCTTTAATAAGTGAAATAGAACTCTGGGTGCACACTTCTCATATCTCCATTCAATCCTGGACTGCAAACACCTAAGTATTGCAGTCACCCATTAAGACTATCTCAGGTGAGACTGAACAGTGCACTCTGTGCATCGCGTTGCCTTTTGGTTTACCAAGAGGGCCGATAGTTTTAGAGGCTTTGTTGGAACCCCAATAAACTTGAATCTGGGTCAATCATGTTAAAGGTATAACTCAGAGAAATTAATCCAACACATGTCAAGGGTCCCTTATTCATCAACATTTGGTAGCTTGATGTATGCAATGGTTTGCACAAGACCAGATATTGCACATGTAGTGGGATTTATGAGCAGATATATGAACAGTCCAGGTTAAAAACATTGGGAGGAAGTAAAGTGGATTTTCAGGTATTTGAGAGGTATTGTTACTCATGCATTATGTTTTGGAGGTTCAGACATTGTTCTACAGGGATATGTTGATTCAGATATGGCAGGTGATAAATATAGCAGGAGGAGCACCACAGGGTATGTTTCTATTGTAGGTGGAACAGCAGTAAGTTGGATTTCAAAGCTACAAAAGGTTGTTTCACTTTCAACAACAAAAGCAGAGTATGTTGTTGTTGCAGATGCTAGTAAAGAAATGATTTGGTTACAGAGGTTTATGGCGGAATTGGGAAAGAAGAAGGAGAATAGCAGGTTGTACTGTGACAGTGAGAGTGTCATTCATCTTGCAAATAACTCATCCTTCCATTCAAATACTAAGCATATACAACTCAGGTGCCATTTCATATAATCTGTCTTGGAAGATGGACATTTGAAGTTGGAAAAGATACATACTAGCCAAAATCTTGAACACATGTTAACAAAGGGAGTAACCAAGGAGAAATTGAGTTCCTTCTCAGTTTCAGTTGGGATTAAAGCATGAATGTGAATATGAGAAATTTGTCAGGTCCAAGGTGGAGTATAGTCCAGCAAGTACAACAGTAGTGGAGTTGTTGTGATCAGTCTCCAAGTGGGAGATTGTTGGTTGTGGAGCCTGATTATATTCTTGATTCAAAGGTTTGTTTCAGTCATTCTTGGACCCCATTCCATAACGAGGGGGTTTGGGGGGGGATTCCCCCCCCNCCTCAGGAATGGGATTCAAGGGCAACGCCCCTGAAGTGAAATTTTGGGGAAACTTTCCTTGTAAAATATTGTAATTTCGTAGTCAATCTGGATCGTTCATTATAAGGTCGCAGATATGACGGTAAAAGTTATTTTAGGGTTTTTTTCCCTAGAAGAAAACCCTCTCTTATGAGGAATTGTATTGTGGCTAAGTATTATTGTGAATATTGTATTATGAGAGAGGATATTGTGAGAGAAAGAAGAGGAAGTTACAGCGGGTGTGTTGTAGGTTGCATCCCCTCATTTTGTTGGATAATAGTAAGGAAGGAACTAGCAATTTCTTTGGTTGACATAGCCCACACTAGGTGAATCATGTATATTTGTGTCTCTATTGTATTGTGTATTTTCTGTGTTTTATTTCTACATTTGTTTTATTTTATTGCTATGTGATCATGTTTTTCTAACAGACATCTACACCGATCTGATTTGATTTCTTAAGACCACCTTCCTATTCATGTTAGTGCTCTGGAATAAACCTACCAACGAATCAAACATATATTTGGTCATCTTCTTCTCAGATAAGTGAGGAATTGTATTATCCTTCGTTGAATCCAACATAACCCTCTCAGCTTTGATCTCCTTCTTCTTGTAAGTTTCTAAAGTTATCATATTTGTTAGTGGAACAACTACTTTTTCCACTAACTCCCAAAGGTCATACTCCTTTAATGCCAAAGTAACTCTTGTTTTCCAAGATAGGAAGTTGGATGCTCCATCCAATCTATCTTCAACTCTCAAACTTGTTGATGTCATCGTGTAGACTTGATAAACTACCCAGGAAATAACATGTTGTTGAAATTGCCCCTGTACGAACCTGTACACGCCTGTCACCATTGAAAACCATGTATGTATGCAACTTTCTTTACAGAAACCCACATATTTATGCGCATGTTCTTAATACAAATCGTGTATACGCTAATGTATCCAAATAAACCCATGTATACGTGAATGTCTCCAAAGAAACCTATGTATGTACACGATTGTTCCTTCTACAACTTGTGTACAACTTTGTACGACTGCAAAACCCTAGTTCTGCCCAAAGTATGATTGTTTCCCTGAAATCCGTCCTTCGATTTCTACCTATTGGTTATGGATATGCTAATATATCCTACATATGTGATAGATTTTCTATCAATTGATATGGATCTGAGATCTAGCTTCCACTCAAAGCGATTTCTTTGATACCATGTTGAAATCCCCTTACTCCAACACCTATTTATCTTGTTATCTAGTGATTTACTTACTACAAATCAAGTTAGCAGCTCACAAAAGAAAAATACACTATTGGAATATTCAGCTCAAATAAAGATAGTGGAAGTAATACTAGAAATCAAATCATACACACATAAACACCAATATTTTTGGGTAGATACCCCTAGAAAAACCCTGAAGGGAAAACCAGTATTGAGATGATTTTATTATGATAAAGTCATGGCTCTTGTAACAAGGATAATGGCCCACTAATAAAAATACAATTGCAGACAAACCTGGAAAAGTATGTTTTGTTGTATGACCCAGATCTGGCATGCTTTTTGAGGTGTATGCGCCTTTCCTTAAGAAAATTGGCGTATATGCTCATGTATCCACTAAAACTTGTGTACACGACCTCAAGGATTGTACAGCGAACTTCATACAACTCGACCCTTTCCTGTGGCTTCACTCTCTTGAAACCCATTTGTGGGTGTCTTTGTTCTCTCTTCTCCTTGACCTGATCTCTAGATGGAAGTTCTTCTTCACCTATCCAATATCTCCTTGAATCACAGTCCTTCGTGATCCAACCCTATAAGCAAAATTCCTTCTCTATTCTCAACAATATCAAATCAGTATTCCTCCTTCACCCTATCCTTTCTTTTATAATCTTGAGTTATGACCTAACGGCTGAGATTACTTCTCACCTCACTTGAGATCAATGGCTAAGATTAAATGCAAATTACTTTTAGCATTTTCTTAAATAACTTAGCTAATTAATAAAAACATTTTACTTTAATAATTCCTTTAATTAAAGTAAAGTCTCAAGGTAGAAGGCTTTGGATGACTTCCACATGTCTAGACACTTAGACATGTGTGAAAATACATGTTTGATGCCACCAAACATCAACATATGGAAATCTTGTATAATCATGGATTTCATCATCAAATTCAAAGTAAAAATAGAGCTCATAAAATTAATTAAGCTCATATTCATGATATCGTGGTCAATATAGTACCCTAACTTCTAATTAGCCATGTCCTCATAGAACAATGAAACTTTTGATGATTTCTTGGGACACTTGTTTTGTAAAATGACCTTTTTGATGGCATGACACTCATCTTTGGTTGCATAATGTTTTTGAAATATGTTCTTGAAATAATGTTTTTTATTCTAATGAGAAGAATTGGTAAATTTATGGAGATGGAAAGAATGATGCCAACATTTATGTGAGTTCCAAGGCAACTCTGAAGATGTACGAGACTTCTTGGGGAACTTCCAACCAAATTTAGAGAAAAGACCAAAAACTTTGTTGTTTGTAGATTTGGACTTGGATTTATTGATTTTTGAGATGGTACTTTGTTGGATGTAGAGAATTGTGCTAACCGGTTGACAATCATCAACAGTTTTTTTTCCATGCAATTGTCTAGATATTTTTTCTTTGCATATCATATGTATGGATGACTCATTTTCCAATAGGAAAAGGGATTTGGAAAGAGCAATTTTTCATAGCCAAATGCATAAATATCATTTTTGTAAGTGGTAACATACTTGTTGAACAAGGAGAGATCACAAAGTTTCATATTCATGAGAGATTTCAACAAGATTTTGTTGGTTTATATAGTATCGAGAATGAATTCAAGCTAGATAGGGCATTGTTGGCCCTTGACCAAGTTTTGAGGAACACTTGGTCATATTTGACCGTTTTTGGGACTTCGATAGCCTGTCAAAGATGGAGCGCCAGGCGAAGCAGAGATCACGGGATCTCGGTCCACTTTTGGGCTCCTTTTAGGGTTTTGGGTTAATGTAATGGGAAAGGGATGTCGGCCCATGGGCTTACCCACACTTAGGCCCACTTTTGTAATGTATAAATAGAAGGATAGGCAATGTAAGAAGTAGTATATGTTATTGCTTAGTGCAATTGGTAGTGCATCTATGTGATGTCGAATAAATGCTATGTGTGAATTGTGTAAGGATTGTAAGGCTAAGTGCAAGTTACTGTGTGGTTGATATAGAAAGCTAAGTGTTGTAATGCAAGGAAGAAGGATCTAGCAAGCTGCACAGATCTTTTTTCCTATGCGAATAAGGGTTTGGTAGGCTTTGTGCTTGTAACAACTTGAAGACGATAATAAAGAAGAAGATCTTGTGGG
>SNQJ01S0024459.1:34083-60557 GCA_010110895.2 Picea sitchensis | reverse complement strand
CTAAGTAAAAAGAGAGCTCAGATCGACAGGCTATAGAGGGTTCCAGAGGGAACCTCTCCGAAAGAAACTTTGAAAAATTAGAGCTTCGCTGGGATATCAGAACAGTGACATGGGTCACTTCGCCAAGGCGAAGCAATATAGTCATTGGAGGCCGATATATCCGTTCGACTGTCGCTCTGAACAGATTGAAAAGCATTGATGGCTCATCACCAGACCGTTATACCACACCATAACGGACAGAACCAGAGTTAACGAAGCCCCATATCTGTTGCAAATGATCCATTACAGAGTTACTTGCTTAATCCATCGTGCCATGCACGGAAGACACTTTTTCTAATCATGAATTTGAGTCTGCAGACTACCTGAATTGTGAATAGTGATTACTCCACCCTTACTCTCTACCTTACTACAGTACCTATGTTACTTTGAGAACCCGAGATATTGATCCTGAGCGTATATGTCCAATGAATTTAGCGCAGTTGAAGAATCTGTAAGAGAGGTACTCGCTAGCCTCAGAGCCGAAAGAGTCATGTCGGAGCGAGGATTGTCTACAGGTTTACAGCCATCATCGACGAGAGGAGTGCAAGCCTCCCCGTCGACTGCTCGAGCAGAAACATCCCGAGCCGGTGCAGAAATAAGAACCAAACATAAAGACGATATGGCCAATGCAAAGTTGGTTCCATCCATCCTACCTGCTTACATACCACCTCTGAGCGATGCGATCAACAGAGATAGTCTGTCTAGAGACTTTGAGTACACTCTAGTCACTGCGTACCTGTCGAAAGGAGTACGCGCAGTCCGCACAGATCACAACAAGATTGCAGCATTGAAGTTTAGTGACTTCAACCTGGGGGATCGTAAAGTTTACATCATACTTTCCCCGTACAAGTACCTAACCAGAACCAAGGGAAAGAATTCGAAGATCGTCCCTCAGCAATGGAAGATGAACCTCACGCAGTCTACTCTGCTCAACGTTATGAAGATACCGCACTTCGACAGACACCAGGAGGTGAATGCTTGTGTGAAGATGTTGCTGGCAAGTTACCATGGAGGATACTTATGGTTGAACCGTTGCATAACAGTTGATCCAGCATTGATCAACTGGATCACTGGGCTTAGCATGCAGGGCCATGATCCCTATGATTACTATCCTGGAAAGACCATGGAACATGCTCTTGCTCAGAATATCAAAGAAGCCTATGGCGATGTTGAGAAAGGTGCATGAGGCTACAAGGTATCTTCTATTGAAAGTGGCGCAGTGTGGCTCGCCTATCAACTGATCGCAGGGAAGTTGGTACGCAAGAATCAACCCATGCAAGTATCCGGATTTTTAGTCGACCTCGCAGGGAATTGTGCAGAGGGACTACAAATGAAATGGGCGAAGTACCTGGTGAATCAACTAGAGATTCACTGCAGAGAAGCCTAGGATTAGGGGCATGAATTTCATTTTAGCTGGCTCTTGATATTTATAGTTTTCATTGCATGGGAGCTACCGAAAGGTGCAACCTTCCCCGACATTGACCCCTTTGAACCACTGGCTGCAAAGTTCAGTACACTATGGTACTCAAATGACATGAACAAGCAATGGAAATCCAATGTTGTATTTCATACCTACTACACCTAGTTGAAGCTCTCCATCCAATCCAAGCCTCGCATGACCCTGAATACTTTACATAGGTTTTGACCTTTGATAAAGTTCAATGCAGACCGCCATTTTATATATATTATAGCACACGCTGATGAGAACAAGGAATATCTTCAGTCTTATTATAAGCTGATAGAATAATACCTGGAGGAAATCACCAAGGAATGGTCGGTGGATCTCCTTATTCCAGCAAACCCCACAGAAGTGTCCGACATTGACAACCCAGAAGCTGTGCAAAATACACCTGGGCCCAGTAAGACAAAGAAGGATGAGGAAATCCAAGATGTAGACAGCAGATCTGTAAGAACCGCATCCATTACACCATAGAAAGGAGGTAATGGTGAAGACTTAGAGAATTCGAACAGAGGACAGGAGATGAAGTATAGATCATAAAGAAAAGGAAGGGTTCACCTCTGAAACCTTCCTCCCGGAAGAAATAAAAAGCACCCGTGACTAAGCTGAAGACCACGCTCACTCCAGATGACTTCAGTTTTCTCATCGCAGCTATGAACGAAGCCATAGAAGAGATAACAGAAAAGTAGGAAGATAATAAAGAGACAATGTACAACAGAATCGAGATCGAGCTCCAAGGAGTACATCAAGCTCTCCAGTCTAGCCGCACAGTCTCCTCTGCGCCCCTGCCAGAAGGAACAACAGAAAAAGGAAATAAACTAGTTCAACTCCACAAGATTGCTAACACAATCGAAGTATGCCTTCAGAAGGCACAGGAAGAAACAGTGCAGGCCACCCAGGCCTTAAAGCAAGCACAAGACTAAATCATCGAGCAATGTCAAGCTGCGCAACAAGAGAAGGATACTCTCCAAGTGAAATTAGAAGAAGATAGAGCGAAGATCCAAAAAGAGAAAGAGCAGTTGCTCGCGAAGTAGATTGGGATTGAAGAAGCAGTCACCGGAGCATTTCACTCTATGACTAGCTTAAAACAGAAGGCAAAGGACCCCATAGAACGCCAAGTGATGAATTTTGCTGAAGTTATTCAGCAACTTCAACAAAGAGTCATGGACTTAGAGCTTTAGACCATACCATAGACCCCACAAGAAGTGTGCGACCAGCAAGAAATAACTACACAGAGCACCATAGAAAGGATTAAAGCACTCACTGAGGAATGCAAACAGTTAAGTAGCAGAAGCACGCAGATCTACGAGAACCTAACCAAGAACCCAGAATTGCATAAATTAGAGTAGCAACTCCAAGAGGCGAAGTACGACGCCGAAAAGATACAGGTGTAGCTAAAGGCCCTGTCACCCGTAGAGAGAATGAAGATGTTTCCAGAGAAACGCATAGCCCAACAACAAATTCACATGATTTAGAGTAAAGTAATGGAAGTCTCTCAACGACTTCAACCAGTGCAAGAAAAGGCATGCCAACTGTTCACTGAAGTTGAAATCCAAGGAGTAGAACTTGAATAGGTTGTGAATACAGCAGAACAGCACCTAGAAGGGTCGGTGAACGAGGCACTCATCGAGGAGTTCGTCGAGCAAGAGGCAGTAGAAATGCGGCAGGTCAAAGCAGCTTGAGCCAAGCTCGAGGAATTCGAAGAAGAATTGGTCAGACCTGAGTGACTTGGGATGAGTCACAGGTGAGTGTTGGGGGCCTATTGGCCATTGACCAAGTTTTTAGGAACACTTGGTCATATTTGACCATTTTTGGGACTTCGAGAGCCTGTCAAAGATGGAGCGCCAGGCGAAGCAGAGATCATGGGATCTTGGTCCACTTTTGGGTTCCTTTTAGGGTTTTGGGTTAATGTAATGGGAAAGGGATGTTGGCTCGTGGGCTTACCCACACTTAGGCCCACTTTTGTAATGTATAAATAGAAGGATAGGCAATGTAAGAAGTAGTAGATGTGATTTCTTAGTGCAATTGGTAATGCATCTATGTGATGTCGAATAAGTGCTCTGTGTGAACTGTGTAAGTCTTGCAAGGCTAAGTGCAAGTTACTGTGTGGTTGATATAGAAAGCTAAGTGGTGTAACACAAGGAAGAAGGATCTAGCGAGATGCGCAGATCTTTTGTCCTATGCGAAGAAGGGTTTTGGAGGCTTTGTGCTTGTAACAGCTTGAAGACGATAATAAAGAAGAAGATCGTGTGGACGTAGCCTTAGTGAGGGGTGAACCACATAAATCTGTGTGTTATGCTTCAATGTGTTTATCTTTGCTTATGTTATGTGCTTTGATATATCCACTTATGCTCTATGCTTCTTAGATATATATGATTGTTAGATCTGATGTGTATGAGGATGCTTAGTGTTGATCTACTGGATATGATTTGGGTTACTATGGTTAAGTGTTGAAACACTGTAAATATGAGTATTCATCGTGAAGCTCTGTGTTGTCTGTGAAGTATAATAAGGGATAAATATTGATGAATGATCTATGTTAAGTTCACTGTAAAAGATATAATCACATATATGTGTCCCAGCTAAGGTTGCAGACACCTGAGTCTTGCAACCACCCCTGCCTCTACCTCAGGTGAGACTTCATCTGCTTCGCAGGTGTTGTCGAAAGGGTCGGTAGTTAGGGCTTTGTTGGTGCACTATTTAGCGTTGAACCCTGGGTTTGCCCCTGTGCCAACAGGCACCAAGAAATTTGATTGATGTCCATGGAAGTTTGATAGTGAGGGAGTAATTTTCCCACCAATGATGAAGGATTCCTTGGAAATTCCATTGACCAGAAACAACAATGGCTTCATCATCCCAACAGTGAGTGTCTTGGAAGTTACAAATTTGGTCATTTCATTTAGTTAGGAATGTGTAGGGTTGAATAGTGTCAAGGCCATCAAGATTTAGTGGGAGAGATGGTGTTGGAATATTAATAGTGATTGTAGGAAGAATCTAGACTTGAGGACTACACGATTCAACATTGGATTTGGGGTCATAATAAAAAAATTCTTCCATAACAAGTTTGGAAATAGTGAAAGGAGAATACTTGGATATATGAGTGAGTTTCACCATTTTTGTAGTAGAGAGAGAAGTAGATGGTTTAAAAGTGGTGACTTTAAGAAGATCAAGGAGCTCAATAAGAGGAGAGGGTTTGAGCTCATCAATGTGGTGTTTTAGTTTTCCGAGAGTACGAACAATTTCCTAGAGGCTTGCAATGTGACTTTCTAGATTATCTAAGCAGATATCATGAGAGGATTAGTGAATGGTAGTGCGGGAGTATAAGGAATCAAGTTGGCAATTAATAGATTTGAGATGATCATCAATGGAGTCAATATTGTGTTGAGCACAAGACAAGTACACTTTGCCTTAGAATGAAAAAGTGATATTCTTAAATAATCTTCAAGGCTTGGCCAAGAAGTAAACTATGTTGATGAATCACGGTCCTATCAATAATGCAGTGTTAGATGGTTCCTTTCATAAAACAAATACTAGACCTAAAGTATCTAAATAGTGTTCTCACTATCTTATAAAGAGAACATATGAAATAAAAGTATAGTGGGGCCCACTAAGCTTCCACTGCAGTACTCTAACTGTACTAGCTACATTCATCAATATTACAAAGGGAAACATTATCAAATATATTTTCAATATTGGGTTCATGCTCATTTTCTTCGACACAATAGATGTCTTCCAAAAGATGGGAAAATATGTCAAAATCAAGATCTATCGTATGGATCCTGAGATTAGGAAAGGTGTTGCAACAATCATTGTCTAAATGTCTTTGTTCAATGGAAATCATCTCTCACTAGGGCATCATTTGAAGTTATAAAAGCATTGATATCCAAATTAGCTGGTTATACCGGAGACTTCTTGATGGAAAAGATGGGGTTCTAGTCCTGTGATATGGTGGAGAAGAAGATAATATGTTGGAGAAGGTGTAATACCCCTATTCCAAACCCCAATTGTACATATAAATGTAAATGAACACATAGGTTGGTGAGACATTGATACCAATTGTAAATGTAAATATGCATATATGTTGGTGAATCGTTGGCACATGGTTTTGGTGTTGCACGCACCTGGATAAGTGCGCGGAGATTTTTTATCAAGATAGGGGGGCATAAGTCATAGTGTTGTGTGCATCGTTGTAATATGTAATCACATGCAAATATTAATGAAAACACATCATTGTTGTATACCAACCATGTAAAAGAGTATGGGGGGATAAACTCCACTAGGTAGGGAAAAGGGGCTAAGCAAGGGGGGCTTAAACCCAAAGGAATATTGTATTAATATTCCTTAAAGTATAAAGTATGGATATGAATATATCCTAAGTTTCTAAAGTGGGGGACAAGGAAGTTCCTTGAGTGCAATGTGTCATAAAAGGAATATGCATATATAAGAGAGAGACTCAGTGTATTTGGGGTGGATTCATCATTCATTCATGATTCTTACCATCCACTCATCGATGCTACCATCCACACCTATACTTGGTTTTTATACATCTTAAAGAGGCGGGTTGTCGAGCCTGTGGTCGAAGAAGCGGGTTGTTAGGCATGTGAGTACTTTTTATGGGTGATAAATTACTCGGAATTGTTCCCTGGTGCGTTGGGAAATAGATATAGGGCTCTGAGAATTCCTATTTGTCCTGTTGTTGAAGCCCTGGAAGGGAAGTGGGTCAGCTGAGGGACTGTTGAGAATATAAGGGGCACACTTCCTAGGGTGGGATAGGCATGTGGGGAATGAGAGACTGTAGGCTAGTTGCAGCAATTCAGCACCTTGGACTGACCAATTCTGTAGATTATCAGACCTTAGACTAGATTAGGATTTCATATGCCCTGGTAGAGTTTAGCCCCAGCTCGGGGATGACCCACTGCTAAGATTATGAGTAGTGTGGTCTATGGTTGGGAGGAATGTGGAAGGTCTGCATGCAGTTGGTGTTTATTTCATGAGATAAGTGCATTTCATGTGCTTATTTTATTTACTGTGTGTATCATTATGTGTCTTTTGCTATGGAATCTCTGTGATAATGGTGTTTATAAATTATTATTTGTATTCCGCTAAACTCTGTTCATGTGCAGAACATTTCAGTAATTTAATTGTGTGTTAATTTAGGTGTTGCATTAAAATTTATGCATTTGTTTTCATGGGTTTTCCTATGTACATTGTGCATGCATATTTCTGTTATTATTTTGTATGAATCTGTGCATTTGCAAAGTATTTTTATGATTTAAATTAGTATCACAGTTCAAAATTTTAAGTGGCATAGCCCAGCAGGTGGTTGGGAATGCTACAATGTGGTATCAGAGAAATTTTGTTGAGTTGTTGGTAATGGGGACATTACAAAGTGGCATCAAAGCCCAGTTTTCAACACTGAGCCTGGATGGGTCGATTTAGCAGAATGTTGAAGTGGAAATTCCCAAAGAATCAATTTCTAGAGTATGTTTGCAACTTGTTTGATTAAATTATTGTAGTAAAATTGAGAGAAATCTCATGGATAATGTAAAGAATCGAGCCCATAAATTAAAAATAAGCAATTTCAATTTCTAATGGGAAAATTTTGGGCATGTAGATGGCCAAATTTTTAAGTTTACAGAGCGGCGATGGAGCCCAGGAAAAAATTGGGCGGAATTGGGAAAAAGCCCCAATTTTTGCAACAAAGTTATGGAGGAATTCAACGAGGAAAGGTCAAAATTCTTATGCAAATATTGAATTGGGTTTCCAGAATAAAAAATGGTTGTGTGAAGTTTAACTACAAAACTTCTCATTCAACACTGGACTTGTATGGGCCAGGGATGAATACGAAGCTCGTGAGTCCAAATTATGGAAAAATAAGCTAAGCGCAGAAAAATAATGGTGCACGGATGTGCACACTAAAATTTGGTATTGCGTGGTGCAAAGCTAGTGATGTGCAGAAAACTAATGGTTTGTAGGTGTGCACTCTAAAATTTAGTACTGCACGGTGCAAAGTTGTTGATGCGCGAAAAAATAATAGTAAGTGGGTGTGCGCACTAAAATTTGGCGTTGCGCGGTGTAGAGATGGTGATGCATGGAAAAATAATTGTGCGTGGGTGTGCGCACTAAAATTTGGCACTACGCGATGCAGAATTGGTGACGCGCGCATAGTATTGGTGCGTGGGTGAGTGGACTAGAATTTGGCATTGCATGGTGAAAAGCTTATGGTGCATGCAAAATATTGGTGCCCAAGGCATGCGCATTGAGTGCTAGCAGAGCGTAGTGAATATTTGTTAGTGTGCGTGCAATGTTAGTGGGTAGTGTGTGCGCGTTAATTATTCACGTCGCACAAAAGTAGAATCGGTGGTGCACAGGGAGTATTGGTAATTTGTGTGAGCGCACTGAACCTTGGTGTGGTGTGGTGCATAGCTTGCAATGAGTGAAGCACAAAATTTGTGCACACTAGATATTGGCGGAAACACAAAAGATGTGTGCACTAGATATGGGTGTGCGACACAAAAGTCGTGCACACTGGATATGGGTACACAGTGCATGCGCTACATTTTGGTGTTGTGCATGTAGAACTTGTGCATGCTAAATATGGGTGTATAATTTAGAACCGGTGCGCATGAAGTCAATTTTTCGGTCTACAACAGCAAAAAACCAGTTATTTTCCATGATTTTTTTTGTATTTTTGAAGTTCATCTTTTTTAAGGGCATTTTTGAGACCCTAAACAGTGTTTTTAGCTACTCAAAAGTAATGCACCTTACATGAAAATTTTGAAACTCAAATGAAAGAGATCAGCGATAGATTTTTGACGATGTATCTCATTCGTCAAACAGAGTTAGGATGAGTGATTTACAACCCGAACAATGGAGAGTAAATTTTAAGCCCCAGTTAACTTATGAAGGCCATAACCTCATGCTCAGGGATCTGATTGAGGCACAAGAGCAATTTACGGAAATCTCTTGAGCCATAGAACATGGTCATGGAGTTAAATTAGAAATATGGGAACATAAAAAAAATGCACATGAGGGGGTAGAAGGTACATGTAGCATTCAGAGCCAAAAGTATTAATTGGCCTGAAACTTTAGTAGGATGTATTTAACATCCTGGAGCTCGGATGAAGATAAAAATTGGCCAAAATTTCCAGCATATGGTCATGAAGGAACCCAATTGAGCTTCTATCAAATTTTCAAAGGAGCAAGTGTAAGAATCCTTAAGCACAGTTTAGAGTTGCATAGGGTTGAAAGGTGATCAAAGGGAGTTTTTGGGTAATAATCAAATGACCATAACTTTCTGCTCAAAACTCAGAATTGAGCAAGAAAACAGTCATTGGAAAGGTATTGGATATAGTATTTCATGTCATCACCCATAATTGGGAGATGGATAACAGAATTCACAGGAATTCAGAAGAATATTTATGGTAACAATGAAGGGGAAAAATTGTGCACATGTTACCAAAATTGTATATTGTGGTTGTATGCTTGCTTTAACCAGAATTTTTAGAATTGTTATCTTTTATAATAAATCTGTTGCAAGCATATATTACGGTTGATGATAAAGTGTAGAAAAAATTATTTAGCAAAGTAGCATCTTCAGGTATGAGTAACAGGGAAGGGAAAGTTCTTCAAAATGTGGAATGATTTCTTGAGGAAGATACCAGCTGAAGATGTCTATACTAGGTGAGTAATATAGAAGAATTTCAATGGAACTATGATTTGGAAAAGGCTTCAAGATGAAGAATATGCATCCTATTTGGGAATGTTGAGTAAGAAAGAGATCATCCATGTTTCATGTTTCATGATAAAGCAGAAGTAATGGATATGCATGAAGTTGAGACCATGGAAGTGTGGAGAGATGGTTGAAATTTGGTTTAAGATAAGAAGAGGTACTCAAGGCAAGAATGCTATGACAAGAATATTTCATAAGATGATCAAAGGTCGAGACTGAAGAATGTTAAGGTATGAATTTGGGTGCAGCCATAAATTCTTGGGAAGCCACTACAGAAAATCCACTCATTTTAATCAAAGTGCTCAATGGAATCTGGACATAAGAATAGATCATGTAGTGAATGAAATAGTGAAATTCCATGCACTCCCAAAGAAGCCAATGTACAAATAATGCAGTACATTAGGTGCAGAACATTTCAAAAAAAAGGATCGATATGTCAAGATGTCAGTCTTTTAATAAAGCAAGGCAGAGTATAATCTTGGAGATAAGGATAACATCTCCAAGGAATAGTCACATAGTTTGGGGATAGTACTTCCAACATGGTTATGAGAGTAGCATAGTGGAAGCATGGTATGAAGATCACCACTTCAAGGGTAAATAAATGAAGGTGCATATAAGTAAAGAGTGTCGGCGGATGCATAAATCAATATACTGTGTGCATATTGGATCTAGAATTGTGCAATCAAACTCCTAGCGGAGGAATTACTCAAAGCTAAGTGCATTAGAGAGTGGATGAAGTTCATGAGTAATTTAAGATAGTGGAAAGGTACCATTGGATGGATACCAAGTTATACAGATTATTATGAAAAATTCGAGGAACTATGACATAAATGAAAAGGAATGTTGACTACATTCCAAAGAGATGAGTGCATTGGTAGGGTACATTGGCATGTCAATCCAAAAGGATTCAAACATGGAGACGGTTTTTCTGAAAAGAAACCAATACAGAACCATGAAAAAGAAAAATGATTATATGCTTGGTATCGAATGCAAAAGAAATAAAATCTGAGGAGAAACCATCTCAACTGGAAAAAGAAACATTTGGGTAACATTGCAACATGCTGGAGAATTGACTATGTAGGTCATGTTTGAGGTTGGGTGGCTAAGAAAAGAGAAGAGAATGGTGCAAGAAACTACAAGGGATTATATGTTCAATCAANTGCATAAATCAATATACTGTGTGCATATTGGATCTAGAATTGTGCAAACAAACTCCTAGCGGAGGAATTACTCAAAGCTAAGTGCATTAGAGAGTGGATGAAGTTCATGAGTAATTTAAGATAGTGGAAAGGTACCATTGGATGGATACCAAGTTATACAGATTATTATGAAAAAATCGAGGAACTATGACATAAATGAAAAGGAATGTTGACTACATTCCAAAGAGATGAGTGCATTGGTAGGGTACATTGGCATGTCAATCCAAAAGGATTCAAACATGGAGACGATTTTTCTGAAAAGAAACCAATACAGAACCATGAAAAAGAAAAATGATTATATGCTTGGTACCGAATGCAAAAGAAATAAAATCTGAGGAGAAACCATCTCAACTGGAAAAAGAAACATTTGGGTAACATTGCAACATGCTGGAGAATTGACTATGTAGGTCATGTTTGAGGTTGGGTGGCTAAGAAAAGAGAAGAGAATGGTGCAAGAAACTACAAGGGATTATATGTTCAATCAAGGAAAGGTTGAACTGGTTTTGTCCAGAAGAGTAAATAGAAGTTGAAGATATAAAGCCAATATGGGAGTATGGTTGGAAATGTGATTTGGTCATGCACGTGTTGGTCAGATGGATCTGGGAAATAATTAACGCTAAAGTTCATACCAGCATATTATATGGCTGAAAATATAAAATTGATCAAGAGTAGTTTAGATGGAAAAGTGCTCAGTAAGATAAAAAAAAATGATACATGAATCCAAGAAGGATTGAAGTCTTCTAGGAACAACAAAGAAAAGTGATACAGGAAGAAAGAGGTTGCTACACTTACTGTAGTATCACTTATGCTATGGATTGTTGGATAGCCATACATAGTACAGGAAAATGGAATGCATATGCATTCATGAGCATGCTAGTGATGCAGTGTTACTTCATATAGATATGTTGTAATAAATGTAGATTTGTTAATATATATAACATGATTATGACTAGGAGTAGTCTATTGTTATATATATGATTATGAAGTTTCTAATGAGGGATCTTGTGCCATTGCATGGATGCAAGTGTTGTTAATAATGTTGTTGCATATAGAAGGAAGCAACAGAAAATTGAAGTGTGGATTATAAGGCTTATAAAAGAGGCATGGGAGCTTCTATTTTTATCAGCTAGCTAGGTAGCATTAAATTTATTTAATGGAAGCTATGCAATTATGAGTTTTATGTAATTTTATTGCATAATTGCTAAAGGAAATTGTGGTAAGAATTTCCTTAGCCAGAGTTTATTTTATCACACTATTGTATTATTTGAATGCATTAATGGGAATAAGATACCACTAGGTGTGGTAAAGGCTGGAGGCCTGTAATAATTATAAAATCTTCTTAGCTTTTCAATGCATACAATGACATAGTGGCATTTCATGTCAATCGGTTATGAGCTAATAATCAAAGCAATAAAGGGTATGAACCTGTTATAGGAATGGATGCCATAAAATCTAGTCATGTATGAGACCATGACATGGTTAGTTATGGAAAGGCTATGTACCACCCAAATATCTAATGAACTTCGAAATTCTAAATAATGTTTGGACTGTAACATTTTTGCTAACACTAATGAACACCACAGAATTATATTCTTGGTGTAGTGTTTGAGTCGAAAATGAAGGCAATCCAAATAGTTCAGCAGGAAATAGGAAGTGTATGGAGAATGTGTCAAGGCATTGGCCAAACTTTCCAATTTACCAATGGTGAGATACATGATTGAGATATCGAGCATTCTGAAAATCAATGCAAGGGTGCATTGAATAGATATGCATTGAGAGTTGTACTCATGCATAGTAAGTGGTAGAGTTGCACTTATGCATGATAGAATTGTTGTGCTTGAATGCATTTGTTGAATGTATTTTTGTGAATGCATGCATATATGTTATTTAATGGAAATGATTATGCTAACAGCTGAAAAGTTACAATCATTACTAACTCACGGAGTTGAGGACATTTCAGGGGTTGTTAGATATTGCAACGGGAAAGTTGCAAGTCAAGTAACCACATGAGAAGTAACTATAAGAACTTTATGTTCAAGAAATAGAGTAATAATGGTTATAAAAGGAAAAGAATAATTGTTGAACATGCACATGCAAAGAATCATAATTTCCTTCCATTTAATAAGTTATTTGATAGTTGTGATTGAATTGTTAAGTGTAGACAATTCTAAGACCACTTTGTAAGCTTTTGTACATATTGCAATGAAAATCTATTGTACATGAAATACTAATCATCTATTGGTTGAATGCAAGATGGTAGTATTGTTGAGAAAAGTGGTCTATAGCGTGGTATTGCTGAAAATGCATAAGGAAGATTGCTTCTTACCATTGCAACCACCAAGAAAATTATGAGATGGAATCTCCTACTTGGAGAAAAATTGAATTCCCTTACAAAATTAATTTGAATTTCTAAATGAATATTTTATAATATTCTCTCATAGTGATTGTATGTGTGTGATGCATATGAGATAATATTTATTAGAGCTGGAATGCTTAGGAAGAACAACTATTGTTGGAGACATTGGAGCCTATAAATGTAGAACCTTGGTGGGGTTCTGGTAATGAGTTAGTGCTCTCCTTGTGTGTGAAAGCATTGGTAAGATGGATCGTTGAGGGACTGTGTAGCAGTGAAGTGATACTTGAGCCTGGAAGGGTGAGTGCAGCAAGGAAGAGGCAACTCAAGGATTCTTATGGCATGGTAGTTGTAATCATGAGGGTGTGTCAAATGGAACAATGAGCTGAATTATTTCCTGAAGCAGCTCTATGGAATAGAGCAAATGACTTCCAGCTCCAGTATGAATACATGAATTGGTGCTTGAAAGTAGAGCACTAAGTGGATAACAAGGTTCATTAGCAAAGGCATGGAGATTTTTTTTTTAAGAATTTTGAATGTACATGTATACAATGCACTGAGGACGGTGCATAAATAAGGGAGAGGGGAATGTAATACCCCTAGGCCAAACCCCAATTGTACATATAAATGTAAATGAACACGTAGGTTGGTGAGACGTTGGTACCAATTGTAAATGTAAATATGCATATAGGTTGGTGAGTCATTGGCACATGGTTTTGGTGTTGCGCACACCTAGATAAGTGCGTGAAGATTTGTTATCAAGACAGGGGGGCACAATTCATAGTGTTGCGTGCACCTAGGTAAGTGCATTGTAATGACCTGGAAGTGTGCAGAATCGTGTTTTATATATATATGACTGCTTATGTATTGAGGTTGATGTGCCTATGTGGTTATTAGGATGGAGAGACATATGCTAAAATGGCCAGTGAGCCATCATTGTAATATGTAATCACATGCAAATATTAATGAAAACACTTCATTGTTGCAAACCAACCATGTAAAAGAGTATGGGGGGATAAACTCCACTAGGTAGGGAAAAGGGGCTAAGCAAAGGGGGCTTAAGCCCAAAGGAATACTATATTAATATTCCTTAAAGTATAAAGTATGGATATGAATATATCCTAAGTTTCTAAAGTGGGGGACAAGGGAGTTCCTTGAGTGCCATGTGTCATAAAAGTCACATGCATATATAAGAGAGAGACTCAGTGTATTTGGGGGGAATTCATCATTCATTCATGATTCTTAACATCCACTCATCGATGTTACCATCCATACATGTACCTGGTTTTGTTGCAGGTTGAAGAGGCAGGCTGTCAAGCTAGTGGTCGAAGAAGCGGGTTGTCATGCACGTGAGTAGTTTCTCTGGGTGAGAAACTACTCAGAATTATTCCCTGGTGCGTTGGGAAATAGTTATAGGGCTCTAAGACTTCATGTCAGGTATGTTGTTGAAGCCTCGGAAGGGAGGTGCGAAAGTCGAGGAATTGTTGAGCAGAGAAGGGGCACGGTTCCTAGAGTGGGACAAACATGTGGGGAATGAGAGATTGTAGGCTAGTTGCAATAGTTGGGCACCTTGGACTGAGAAATTATGTAGATTATCATACCTTAGACTGGATTAGGATTTCCTATGCCCTGGTAGATTTTAGCCCTAACTCAGGGGTGACCCACTGCTAAGATTATGAGCAGTGTGGTCTATGGTTGGGAGGACGTGGAAGGTCTGCATGCAGTTGGTGTTTATTTCATGAGATAGGTGTCTTTCATGTGCTTATTTTATTTATTGTGTGTATAATTATGTGTCTTCTGCTATGGAATCTCTATGATAATGGTGTTTATAAATTATTATTGTTATTTCGCTCAACTCTGTTCATATGAAAAAGATTTCAGTAATTTGATTATGTGTTAATTCAGGTGTTGTGTTAATATTTATGCATTTGTTTTCATGGGTTTTCCTGGGTATGATGCATGCATATTTCTTCTATTACTTTGTATGAATATGTGCATTTGCAGATTATTTTTATGATTTAAATTAGTATCATAGTTCAAAATTTTAAGTGGCATAGCGCATCAGGTGGTTGGGAATGCTACAATGTGGTATTAGAGCAATTTTGTTGAGTTGTTGGTAATGGGGACATTACAGAAGGGGTGATATCAAATTTAAACCGTAATCCAAGGTTTGACAAATATATAGAATCCAAGTGGGCAGATTTATATCTATAATAAATATGTTGAACGAGTAATTTTCATATAAGTTTCATGTTAGGAAGTGTGCCATAAGGTTTGGAAACATTGTTCCCTTGAAGTACAATTGTTCGATGTTTATTTTCTTGGGCCGCATGTGTAATTGGTTGGACATAAGTGAAATATATATTGTTGTAATGTATATGTTAGATTCAAACCTAACACTGAAAGTTCACAGGAAGTATATTCAAGGAACCTATAGGTTGAGGTGAATTTCTAAATTTGCATTAAAAGTCATTTCTGAGAAATTTCCTCAAGGGTTGGGGGTGAGGTTAGTAAGTGAAGGTGTATAATTGTAAGGCCTCATTAAGTAAGTTATGTACTTATGTACATTGAAATGTTTTTTTATGTTATCCATTTTATTATCCTAATGGGGCATAACCCAAGTCAAGAAGGTGGGAGGTGAAGGTATGCACTTGTTTACAAATGCACACCTTCACCCCTAGCCCCCACCCTCGTAAAAGTAGGGTTGAAAGGTGAAGGTGTGCACTGGTAAGGCTCCATTAAGTTATTGATGTACTTACGTATGTGGAAAAAGTTTCTATGTTATCCGTATTATTAGCCTAATGGGGCATGACCAAGTCATGAAGAAAGTAGTTGATTGGTATGTAGGATAAAATACCTTGGAAAAACAAAAGGAAAGTCGTGATATGATAACGACAGCAAATCCTTTCCTCTTCTTTGATATGCAAAAGAGGTCCAAGGAAGGAAGTACTATTTACTCCCAATTATGGGGAAATCAAATTTGGGCATTAACTCATCACTTACTACCACAAGCAATCTCACTTCTATATATTGGTCAAGTTGAGATGAGGTTCAGATGAGAAGGGGTCCCATATTATTCACTTCCATATTCGTGTTCCATGTACTTAACTCTAGCTCTTTATTTTTGCACTTCTTCAATATTTTTGTTGTTTTTCTAGAATAATGGTTTGTCATTTACTTGCATCTATGAGGAATTTTAGTGTGAAATTGATGCAAGAAGCCTTGTTGTAGTATTCTCAAAATGTATTTTACTCATTGATCTATTGAGAGCTAGGAAGGAGATATTGATATTTATCTCTTCCCTTGATGTACTCAAACAAAGAGACCTTGATGTGGTTGTGACCAAGAAGGTATCTTATGGTTGTAGTAGAGGTATGTTCTTTTACATAAGTCTTAACTCGTTATAACTCTTTCCTTGATTTGGTTAGGATCAGCCATGATATTCAACCACCATGCCACTTTTTCCATTACCTTAGTGGAGCAAGGTATTACTATAATATGTTATTTGAACTTTTGCTCCTATAGATTTCATTCATTGGTGATATATTTGCCTTGGTTATGGGGTGGCATTCATGTAGGAATGCTTATGATTTGTTGTTGAATCCTCTCTCAAGAATCTATTTCACAAGATTCCATAATGGAAAAACAAATATTAAAAAAGTGAGTTGATTTTGTATCTTTATATTCTCTTAACTATGTAAGAAATGAGTTGGATCATTGCTCTTATTTCATTTGGTGTTGAATCCTCCCTCAAGAATTTATTTCATAAGAATCTATAATGGAAAAATAAATATTAAAATTGTGAATTGTTTTTGTATCTTGAATTTATTTTACAAAAATCCATAAATGGAAAAATAAATATGAAAATTGTAAGTTGATTTTGTATTTTTATATTCTCATTACCTATGTAAGTAATGAGTTGGATCATTGTTCTTATATTTTTTTAGCATATTGCTTGAAAGTGATGGATAACATGGTCTTTTATGTATAGCTTAGAATCATATCATAGTTTTTTAGTTGTTATAAAATCTTATCATTTTAATTGTTTTTATTTAAGTGAGTTTTAGGGTATTATAAGTGATAAGAAACTTCAAATTTATAGCATAGTTTACAGGTTCTAAGTTTTTTGGGGGATCATTCTAAAAGGTGATTAATTTGTAAGCTTACTCACTCTCAATTCCTTGGATTTTTCAAGGAAATTTGAGGTGTAGGAATGAATGTATTTCATTAATGACTTACATTTAACATGAATGAATATATGTTTCTTTTTAGAACTTGTAGTTATAGCACATCTCAATTCATACACATAAATTATATAGATATAAATAATTTGAGTATTGGACTCTAAGCTCCAAAACCAAATAATAAATTTGGACATAGTCTAAATATTTTAAGTTTTTATTTTTTGGAGGTATTTTTTTTACAGGTAAAAAAATTAGAAAAATAGTTGGAATGGCAAATATTCCCAGTGCAGGGGAGTTTTGAGGATTCTGAATCGATTTATGCATTCAGAAATACGATTTGAGCACTGTAAAATTGTGATTTTTCCAACAATGGCTTACCGAGATAGTGGCTGGAAAAATAAAATAAAAAAACCGTAGTTTTTTTATTTTTTCCAGCTACTACCCTTTGGCAAAATTACAATTTTACAGTGCTCAAATCTTATTTCTGAATGCATAAAAACCCCAAAACACCTAAAATATGTATGTTGAACCACTGAAATCTATCATTCCACTATTTTTTTAAATTTCTGACCAGTTTTTGAATGAAACCAGTATAAAAAAAATACCATAAAAAAATAGTAAAAACTTAAAACTTTTATACTACCTCCATCCCACTAGGAAGTAGATAGGTATATTATTTTATACTTTTTGTTTGTGTAATGTGCACATCGATACGAGATAGAGGGTGATAAAAAGCATTTGTAAAAAAGTTAAGTGAGATTTATTCACGAAATTAAGTTAATTTTATTCACTTGATATTTTTCAAGGGGAGTTGAATATTCACATCAAGGAGGCAATAACACGAAATCTCCATTGTACATTTGCATGTCTTCCTCTATATTTTTTTTTCATTATACGGACAAAAGAATATAGTAATATTTTTTGTTCTGGAATGCAATACATATTTTCTACTACAATCTTGCAGACAACTATATGCCATGTAAAGCATTAGAGATCCTTTTGCAAGAAAACTTCGAAGTTAACAGAATAAACAAAGTACACTGACTAATGAACTTCGATCTCAACTTCCAATACACATTTACAGCCACTGTATAGTAGAGAGGCACCTATTTCCACTGTATAGTAGAGGGGCACCTATGTCTATGAAAAACCTATTGAAATAGTCGGAAATCATTACAGAAATAAAGTTCGTTTGAGATTGTGATTGCAATGGGAAATCTCCTGCTGCTTCTCTATTGGTAAGTGGCTTAATTAGACCTTCCAGGCCACTATGAAAAGTGTCGAGTTACATTTGAGCCGAGTTTAGTCGGGAAAATCAAAATCAATCACTGAAAACAAGAATATTCTTAATCATGACTATTAAAAATAGTCATGAATATTAAGAGTAAGACCAATGTAAAAGGAAATAGACCATCAGGCTGGAGAGAGCAGCCCAGCAATTTAAGGGGTAGAGAGAATCAGGTAGAATGGTCCCTGAAACTGGTGGAAGAAGGGCTAGAACTCTGGCTCTTTCCTGATTCTGAAACAAAGTCCTGAAGATTTAGAATCAAGCTGGAAGTAAATGACATGCTGGGTTTGAAAGTAGGAACACAGGGAAGTGGGGCTTCTACACCTAAAATCTGCATCACCTTTCTCATGGTAGGCCTTGCTATAGAATCAGGATGTGAACATGAGAGACCTAAAAGTAACATCCTACTCATCTCTTCTTCGTCAAATTCCCCCTCCAAGCTTGCATCTGCAGACTCCAAAACCTTGCCTTGGCTATGTAAACTCCAGACCCAGTCAACAAGATTATTGTTACCGGATGGCACATCCTTCTCGATGGCTCTTCTCCCACATGCTACTTCCAAAACCAACACCCCAAAGCTGAACACATCAGTTTTCATGGAGGCTTTTCCAGTTTGAAGATACTCAGGCGCAAGGTATCCCATGGTTCCTGCTGTAAGTGTAGCATCTGGACTCTTATTGTGATCCATAAGGCGTGCCAACCCAAAGTCTCCTAGTCTGGCATTGAAACTTGCATCCAACAAAATATTGCTTGCCTTTACATCCCTGTGAATCACCTGCTGCTCCCATTCCCCGTGCAAATAGGACAAGGCAGAGGCTACTCCCATCACAATTTTGTATCTAAGCCCCCATGAAAGAATAGGTCCTTCACCTTCCTGAAAAAGGAGCTTATCAAGACTACTATTGGGCATGAACTCATAGACAAGCAAGAACTCCCCTTTCTCATAGCACCATCCTTGCAAATGAACCAGATTTCTATGTCTAAGGCGTCCTATAATAGACAGCTCTGCAAGAAACTCTCTCTTCCCTTGGTTATCATGAGTAGATCTCTTCACTGCAACCACTTCACCAGACCGTGGAAGAACTCCCTTGTAAACAATCCCAAATGCACCATGACCCACTATTCTGTTTGTGCTGAATCCCTTGGTGGCAATGCTGAGATCCTTATAAGTAAATTTTCGGGGAGTATGTACCATATGAGACTTGAATGAATCTGAGGGCCTCATTTGTCTCCATTTTCGGTATGAAAACCATGCAATAAAACCTAAGACCAATGCAAAACAGACTGAAGACCCAATGGCAATCCAAACAATGGGTTTTGTTCTGAAACATGGATGTTTATGGCATCCTCCTTGTGTACCCCTGAAGGGACGCGCCAAGTTAGGAACTGTTCTATTCTTGGGGACTGGAGGAACTGCAGGGGAATCTAACCCAAAGCTCTGGAAACTCCATTCTACAATTGTATGAAGCTCTGTGCTTCCTCCCGTTGAAGCAGAGAAGCCAATGTACATATATTCATTAAAATATTTTGAAAGATCAATACTTACAGACATCAGAGGCTTAGCAGGCTTATCGCTGGCGTAACTCAACCATACATGGAGCATTTTCCCCGTGTTGTTGTACTCAATCCATGACGTAATGAGGTCCCCACTCTTCAGATTCATCTGTAGGTTCCCTACATCGGCTGCTTTGAAGGAGGTGAGATTGCCGATATCCAAACCAATATGGTTGTCATTCAGATCATGGAATTGCACATCAAGAAATGTATCGAACTCCACTGCTATGGTCTTCTTCTGATCGGATTCTGTAGCGTTGATAAGGCCCAAAACAGATCCAGAGCTTCCGACAGTCTGGTTATCAGATGCGATAATGAAGGCTAGGCCTTCTCCGAATGAAGCCGGGTTCACATTCGTAATGGAGAAGGAGAAGCTTGTGGTGAATGAAACTGAAGTGTTTGTTTTTGAGTCCAGGAGTTGCACTGGCCGATTGTACAGAGCCCTTCCTGCACTTGAGTTAGGGACCTGTAAATCTCTTGTGAGGCCTATTGCACCGTTTCTGATGTATGCATCCCCCAGAAGCGTTAGGTTTCTGAAGGAAAATGTCGAGAAATCAAAGACGGTGTTTTGGGCATTGGAAAAAAAGCTGAAAAACAGGAGAAAACAGAGCAGAAGAGAACCTCTCATGGTTTTGGACAAAAAGCCACGGCTGATTATGGCAGTAAAAACCTTACAACGAGCCCAACTGATTTTCTTTAAAAGCTGTGATAGATCAAGAACCCACTCTAACTGTTAGAAAACAATAAGTAAATTGTGACATGGCTGAGAAAAGTACAGAGCAGATGCAAACAACCCTTTTATTCAAACGAGGGTTGCGATGATCAAACAGAGTTGCGGATAACAAAGGGATTTGAGTGCATGGACGCATAACAGCTATGAGAAGTAATACACAGGAATGCTCTGCAAGTGAGATTTATATACTTGGGAGACTGTTTCACTTGGTCTGAGATACATGTAGCTACATATATCATACAGTGCATCATTTTGAAAGTTAAGGGACTGATATATGAGGCTTCTGAAGGAGAAAAGGGCTGCGGAGGCAATGGATTAATGAATGAATGAATGATATGGGAAAATATATGGTAATTTGATGGCAATGTCTGTTGGGCTGGAGTTTATCACAATTAACTTAGGATTTACAATGAAATGGGGTGGGTTTTGTGAAACAGATTGATGAGAAAATTAAACAGATACAAATGACTGGGTGGGTTCGAGATTTGGAATGTGTGTACAATGGGTCATGGCGGCCCAAGTCAGAAAGAGAATCTTAGACCCTGAGCAGGTGAGTCATGGATGGGTTTGAGATTTGGAAAGTGTAATGGTCATGGTGGCCCAAGTCAGAAGGAGAATCTGAGAATCTTAGAGACTGGGCATGTGAGTCATATGGATGGTATCAATCAGTCCCAGTAGTGTCCCAGACTACCACACTCATTTTTCCAACGGATAGATATGGGCCAGGGAGGGAGACCGCCAGAATTCTTACAAACAACATAATAATACCAGCATAGCCATAGACATATGTGCTGCAGAATTGCCAGTAACGGTCATTGGACAGCCTGTGAAGCCGACATTTTCCGCCATGTTCAATTTGTCCCGTCCGATTTAGAAGTTAAGGGTGGAGATTCAACCAGCCCTGGCTCTTATCCCAAAGTTAAGGTACCTACGCGCCCCAACACAAATTCAAATTTGAAATGACATCACGAGGAGAAAAATGAATCAGGATTGAAAACTGCAAGGGTTATTTTGTCTGTTTGTGTCGTGCAGCGTTGGAATCCATTATCCACCCACATCCACTCCACTAAAAAGTAGATATTTCAATATAGTTGTTTGATTGATAATGGCTCCCATCCACATCCCCATCCACAGTTAATCCACTAAAAAGCAAATATTTCAATATAGTTGTTTGATTGATAATGGCTTCCATTCACAGTTTGATTAATAATGGCTTCACATCCACATCTTTGTATAGGAAACAATAATGAGGACTTTGTGGATAACTGTTAGAATTGTGGTTATAATGGGTATTTTTAAATTCAAATTCCAACGAACATAAAACTTAATTATCAAATTAAAATCTATAAAGTTATTTGAGTTCTGTTGTACTAGAGTTCATTATACATCTATATATCTATGTGGGACCCATTACTCAAAAGCAAATATCTTAAAACAGAAGGATATATAATTGCTTACATTGACATTGAGGTGTATAAAGAAAAATAATAAGAATGCTTTTGACATTGAGGTGTATAAGAAAAATATAAGAATGCTTAGATTGTGGTTTAATAGTTTTATGAAAAATATAAGAATGCGTAGATTGTGGTTTAACAGTTTTATGAGTATTTTGTTTTTCATAGTAGGAATAAGATTGTAAGATTACTGGAGTTATGGATGGATTGCAAGATTATTGGAGTTATGAATGTTTTTATATGAATGAATAAAATAAAAATTTAATCAATATAAAATTTTATATAATAATCAACATGTGTTTAATAAAATGAAAATAAGTTTATAAAATAAGTAATATTTAATTTTTTTTTCTTAAAAAAAAGCAGTTTCATTGTTATTCAGATTAGAATCTAATGAAACTTTACAAAAGCTTGAATGTTATGTAGTCATAAGAGATGATTTTTACAATCACATATACATCCCATCTACATAAGAGATGACTTTTACAATCACATATACATCCCATCTATCAATCTATTGTCTGGAACATTTGTGTCATGATAAAGTCTGTGAGAAATGCAAATATCAAAAAATATCAAAAACTCTATCAAATCTAACTATCACAATCACAAGGCTAATATATATATTATACTTTCATTACAATGGAAGATGAAATTTTTTAAAACTAGAAGACAAAAAAAACAGCAGGAAATGATAACTTAATTCTTCATAGCTGAGCCATCCAATCCTTTTCCTATTTATTATTGAGGTGTATAAAGAAAAATATAAGAATGCTTAGATTGTGGTTTAATAGTTTTATGAGTATTTTTTTTTCATAGTAGGAAAAAGCTTATGCTCAAGATTATTGGAGTCATGGATGTCCTTATATGAATGAATAAAATTCAAAATTTAATCAATATAAAATTTTATATAATAATCAACATATATTTAATAAAATGAAAATATGTTTATAAAGTAAGTAATATTTAATTTACTGAGAAGTTGGTTCAACATTTTATGATTTTGATTTTTTTAGTTTGTTATCATTGAATTTGGCTATGTAAGTTTTGTTAAGGTTGTTATTTTGAATTGATGAAATTATTGTTTTCAATGCATAAATGGATTCAGCACCCTTGAATATCCTCATTGCAATTAGATTATGCAATGTTAACATTTGATATATGTGATTCCATTAATCGAAAATGATCTATGTTGCATTTAAGGTAAAAATTCTAATTTTTCCTCTYGTTATTCTAAATGACCAGAAAAGAGTCATTTCATTGAACRTTTAGACTATTGCATTTACTAATTTCCTTTCCTTTATATACTCATGATTTTGAGGTGATGGTATAGTTGTATTTGGGCCACCTTTTCCCAAATGCATTGTAGCAAGTTGTCATCTCTCCACAGTTTSATTGCTCCCAAGATTATGACATGCCCATGAGTTGTTYTAGTGCATCTCACAGGCTACCCATTGTTTTCCTTAAGGAAACATGCAGAGACCTTTGTAAAAAGGAAAAAAAAATAATTAAAAGGTATTTAATGTGCACTATTGAGCAAAAAATACGGGACCCCTACACCTGTAAAATTCCTAACATTTTCCCCCAACTACCTTAACTTCATTCCTTGGGTATAAATATGAGTCTTTGATTGGGAAAAAGGGCAAGAGTCCATTTGCAAGGATATGTTGGAGAAATTGCAAGAGGAGAAAATCTTTGGATTTATATTGTTGTTCCCTTATTCAGAGTCCCTTGGCCCTAAAGACACGTTTGTCTTTAAGTTGGGTCAAAACTTCTCAAAGATTTTGTTGAGGCATAGTAAAGCCAAAGACTATAGGTGAAGCATTAGCAGGCATGTGGTCCAAGTAAAAGGAACTTGGGCTCTAGTGATAAAGGTGCTAGTAGCATTGATTAGCTATTATATTTTGTTGTTCATGTTTATTCAATAATAAATAATGCCATAGTCTAGGAAACGTGTTTGGATTACGAAGGCTTCATGATAGAAAGCATATGTTGTGGCCTAGGGCCTTTTCATGGCTAATGAACCATGAAAGTAGTGTGTATAACCTAAGACCTTATGTTGCTACTACACACCATGTCCTATCATGTCTTACATGTAGTGCATATTCCTAAGGCATAAGTTTATATCCTTAAAGCATGTCTTATGCGAGAAGACTCACCTCTAAAGGTTGGTGTGTTAAACCTTTGACCTGAGCCAAATATTTTATACAAAGAGCATGTTTCATTGTAGGAGATTTTTAATAATAAATTATTAATAATTATAATTATTATATTTTTTTGTATTATAAGAACTATTAATAAAGAGCATGTCTCATGGTATGGGATCTTTAATTATAATAATAATAATTTTTAAATTATTACTATTATTATTATTAATTAAAAATTTATATTGATGATGCAGAGGCAACACATTTTTGTTTTAGCATCATATTGTATGATGGTAAAACACTAGAATCGTATTATGACAACATGGAATAATGTGGTGGCGACATGTTAGTGACACTTAGATGATGCACAATAATATGTTCTTTATCTCAATGTCATAATAGTTGACACAAGGGCAACACAAGGTCGATGCAATCATCCCAAAAAAAATGATGCAAAAACAATATGTGTATCTCTTTTACTATCAATTTCAAATATAAGTTGAAAAGGGGGGTAGGGGTCCCCCCATTTCATTTTCACATGAGGATGTGGGTCAAATATTCCTGGAGCTAAAAGGAAATTGTGGGGTCACTCAACAAGAAAAAAACAAGGGATATTTGTGGGGTCACTCAACAAGAGAAAACAAGGGATGTTTGGGGGCATGTTGAATCTCTTAGATTCACAAGTATTTTTTTTTTCATTCACCCCTACTTTTTTTTAATTGACAGACTTAAAATAAAATGTGATGTGAGTTTTGAAGAAAGGATTCGGGTTTTGGGTTTTCCTTCCTATTCCCCCAATTCTCTCCCTCTTCCCCCCTTTCTTTGCCTCCTCTCCTTCCTCTTCCTCTCCTTCTACTCCTTCTCCCTCTTCCTCTTCCCCTCTTTACCTCCTCTTTTTCTTCCCCCCTCCTCTCCTCTCCTCTCCTATCCTTCCTCTTCTCTTCCACTCCCTCTTCCCCTCCTGTTTTTCTTCCCCACTTATCTAATTTTTCTTCTCCCTCTTCCTTATCACCTTTCATTTATCCCTTGTCCCCCTATTCTTTTTCTCTTCCTCTCCTGCTATAATCCCATAATTTCCTTAAGTTCTATTGGAGAATCACCTACAACTATAGTCAAATCATTTTTAAAAAGGATTTCTTGATGATTCTCTCATTGAGTAAAAAGAGTATGTCAAGGATGAAATAATTGCATGTTTGTTGTATTGTATTTAGATATGTTTCTACCCTTATTAGCATTGTTCATCCACCCTTATCAATCCCTACTCATCTCTTATTCTCTTACAAAAAGACAAATTAACAAACGTAGGAGTTGATTTATGTGCATAAGCCCAAAATCAATTGAATTACAATTAGCTCACAGATATGGCCTTAATTTGAAACACTATAGTTGTGTTGATCTCTTTTCTCGATAAGGACAAGAGTCAATCTTGTAGGGTATTCTTGTAAAATTCTTTAAGATACCCTCTTCGTTTTTATAGAGGTGCTACTCCTCTTTCTCACTCGCATTTTTAAATTCACTTATTCAAAGGAAGAAATTTACACATTCATATCATCAACACCTAAGAATGGACCAAGCGATAAAACAATAACAGCATATTGACTGATAAAACCATAGTATAATAATAACTTAAATTGAAATATACATGATAACTACATCCATTCCATCAAATCCATTCATAGAGTAAGAGAAAATAATTTGAAACAAGTCATGTCGGACAGAAAGTAAAATGAAGGTCCAAAAACAAAGGGCTTTAAATGATTTTAAACAATTAAACTCATGAAGATGACATGGAAACACATACTCGATATCTCATGCTTTAATAAAAGTCAGAAATCACAAAAGTTATAAGTTCCACAAATAGCTCTCTGTGAAAATATTTAAAAGGATATTACAAATTGGTTGTCCAAGTTCAAATAAAATGTGTGTACAAAAAGCACAGCATAATATCCATGATACTTAAACAAAAAAATTGAAATGTGTTTGTCCTAGTGGACTGGGATGGGGCTCCCATGGACCATATATAGTAGTTGAGGTGTAATGAAACAAATGCTTAAAAATATCGTAACAAAGCAGAAGTACACACCATGTACTGAATGTGAGTGTGGAGCACAACTCCTAGATAGATAATTTACACAATAACTCCTTAAAGAATAGGGGAACCCCCTCCAATTAACCAAATACCTTTTATACTTCACAAATCCCCTCTCAATAATGAATACATGACCTTTATATATACCTATTCACACTTGCACATGAGGCCCCTTTACCATTAGGCCGACCTTATTACATATATATTTACACATTACATGTGCATTTAGGCCCATATATGGCC
>SNQJ01S0024459.1:21312-33274 GCA_010110895.2 Picea sitchensis | reverse complement strand
AACCTCATCCAATATTTTTTTAGTATGGTTTTGTAATCTACATATCTCTTAATATTTATTTTTCAAATCTTCCATTGACTCATCATTTTCCCACTTCGATTTACTACTATTTTCTTGCTTTGAGTTCTTAACCTCCTTAATGAGTGATTCATTAAGTGATTGTATCTAGCTCCTCACTCTTCTTCTTACTTTCTTTGGTTTCTTCTTTTGTTAGGTAGCTAGAGAGGTAGTGGGAGGGCCCATAGTGATAATAGTGGAGGCCATTCAATGTAAGGTGGACTAGGTCCACTATATTATTAAATAAGGTCCACTATGGTATTTAGATATAATAAATGGGTAGTTAGATATAATAAATGTAAGAGAACTTCTTAGAAGGTTCTACTTCTAGAATATTCCTCCTCTAGAATGTTCTTAGGTGATGGTAGCACTGTATAAAGGGGTTCAGGCAATGTAATGGGACATGAAGAGAAATATTGTATTGTGAGTTGTATCTCAATAGGAGGAAGCCCCCTCGAAGAGGCAAGTGAACAAGAGAGGATCCCTTCCATAATAGGATCCATTGTATGGTGTTTCCCTACCTCAAGGGTTTTGATATAATAAAGAGTGGTTTCTTCTATATTGCTATGTGGATATATTGTGTATTCAGTATTTGTGGTGATTATATTTGTAGATATATTTAAGTACTTAACATCTTTTAATTCATCTTGAATTCTATACAATTCCTCCATTTTTGTATCCCTGATCCATTTATCTTAGAAGAGTTTTTCAAATTCTTCCCATGTGGAGTGGAGTCCAGTATCTTCATCAAGGATTCTCCACCACTTATGAGCTCCACCCAAAAAATAAAAATATGCCCCACAAGGACTTATACCAATACTCATATGATCTTCCTTTACCATCCTCAACCATTCCATGGAACTGATTTCATATTTATCTTCATATCCACTAAACTTAGGTATTGTCATTGATTCTTAATTGAGGTCTAACCCCAATCCTTAACTTCCAACCTCATTGTATCAAGGATAAATTTCCAAACAGTTATGATCCTTGTTCCAATATCATCTTGTATGTTTTATCTTTCCAACGGATTTTGAATCAGCTCAATCGTGTTGAATTTTTTATGATTAGCTCAAATGCATGTAGTTTATTTTCAATTTTATCATAAGCAACAGCCATAACAATGCAGCAATACAATACACTAGTTGTAGTAAACCAAGATCACAAGAAGAATAACCATGCACAAAAGACACCAGAATTTATCCTGGGAAAACCCTTCCCAATCAAGGGAAAAACCAAGCAATCATTTGCTATATTTTCCAAGAGAAGATCATCCACACCAGAAACCCTATTGCACACAAGAGGGTGCTTCTATGAATAAGAAAGATGGCACCTAGAAAAGTGCGCCCTAAATTACAAATCACAATTTTAGACCATGCGTTTTTTGTGAGTGAGAGAGATTATCCATAATGGGGACCTATCTCTTATTTATACAAAACCTATCACAATAATAGGTGTGTCTACTAGCACAATAGGGCCGAATTCTATAACTTAATAATATAATTAATCTTTACACAATATTAATTATCTTTACATGGTGGGGCCAACTTGTATCCTTTACACAATTATCGTTACACATTAAATCTTACTCTTAGACAATATAGCAAGGGATCCACACATCCTCTAGTTCTCAGCCACTAGGGACACACCCACCTGTGCTCATCCACAGGGATGTCACTCTCAACAGATCAACTCAACTAAGTCCATAAGAGTACCATCTGGAGATACATATCAATTCGACTCAACTAAGTCCATAGGATTCTGACAGGAGGCCATCTCAAGTCATCTCAACTCAGTCCAGAGGAGAACGACAAGAGACCACATGTCATATCAACTCAGTCCAGAGGAGTATGACACATCCATCACATGGGCTCTCTCACAGATCGTCTCAACTCAGTCCATAGGAGAACGACCTGGAGAATGACTCATGAAGCTGCAATCAACAACACTCCCTCTCAGCTAGGGAGGCATTCTCCACCAGGCCAAGTCTCTCACAGAAGTACTCAAACTGTGTCCTGCCAAGCGGTTTGGTGAATACATATGCAACTTTCTTGTGTGTAGAAAGGTATTGTACATGTATTGATTTCCTCTGCACCATATCTCTGATGTAATGGTATTTGATCTCAATGTGTTTTGATTTATCGTGAAACACAGAATTCTCAGAGAGCTTCACACATCTCTGGTTATCGCAATGGATAATGGTGGAATCCATCTCATGACTAAATAAGTCTACAAGGAGCTTGAAAATCCACACTGCTTCGCGGAATACCACACATAATGCAATGTACTCTTCTTACGCGGTACTAAAATCCAAAGAAGTTTGTTTCTTGCTACACCAGGAAACCTTGGCAGACCCCAAAGTAAAACAATAACCGGATGTGCTCTTCCAATCCATTGTGTTCCCTTCCCAATCTTCGTCGGCATATCCCTGCAATATCATGTCTACACCGAAGTCATATCTCATGCCATAACCAATTGTGCCTTGTAGATATCTCAACACATGCTTCGCTTCTATCCAGTGTGTATGTCTCGGCTGAGTCATAAATTGGATGAGTATACTCACTGCATAACATATATCAGGTCTAGTGTTAACCAAATACATCAAGTATACAATCAATTGTATGTAAATATGTGGATCAATCTCGCCTGAATTAGAAGAAGGCTCATTCATTTTCTTCAAATTCATCACCATCGGTGTAGGCATAGATCTACAGTTTGTCATCCCGAATTTCTTCAATATCTCAACTATATATTTACCTTGACTCGGGAAAATATCATCAGTCCTCTACCACACTTCTATTCCCAATAAGTAGTGCATCATACCAAGGTCCTTCATCTTGAATTCAAAATCCAATGCACGCTTGCATTCAACAATGAGGCTTTATGAACCGGTGAGGAATAAGTCATCAACATATAGGACCAAAATCAGGCACTCGTCACCAATAATGTGATAGTATAGGTTGGGATCAACAACACTCTTGATTAATCCCAAAGTCATCAAGTATCCATCAATCTTCTCATACCACTGATGAGGTGTCTGCTTTAGTCCATACATGGCTTTCTTCAACCTGTAGACATGAGACTCCTTCTCATGTATCACAAATCCATATGGTTTCTCGATGTAAACTTCTTCCTCAATATCACCATTGAGAAAGGTTGTCTTTACATCCATCTGATGTAGTCTCCAACCCATGGATGCAGCTAGGGAAATAATCGTACGGATGGAAGTGTATCGGGCAACAGGAGAAAATTTCTCCTCATAATCTATTCCCTCCACCTGAGAGAATCCTCTAGCCACAAATATCACTTTGTACTTCTCGACACTTCCATCATTTGCATGTTTGATCTTATAGATCCACTTGGAAGTCACTACGGACTTCCCTTCCGGTCTCGAAACAATATCCCACGCATCATTCTTCATGATGGACTGATACTCTTCGGTCATGGCATCTTGCCAAACCTGTTGACCTACTACTTCTCCATGACAAGAAGGTTCAGTATCAATGATGTGGTCCATAGCTGAAACATACATCAAAAATCTATGTGGTCTCTGTCTCTCTTGGAATGTATCACGAGGAGTTTCATGTCCCTCTGCCTCCTCCAGAGTCTATCAAGCCAAACCATGCCTCTTTTGGCCTACTGCAATGTCTCTGGGAACATTAACTAGAGCTACGAGATCAACTAGATCAACAACTGTCTCCCTCTGAACTACTAAAGGGGGAAAAGGTATTGTCTCTTATTTCTTCTCTCTAGATTGACTCCCTCTGAAGTATGAAAGATAAACATATTCATTTCTTGTGTTTCTATCCTGGAGACATCCCATGTCTTCTTAGGTCCTCTACTGCCTCCACAATACTTTGTTGGTCTCCCATACTAGGATAATAACCAAGATGATCTTCCATAGGGATAACAATCAAAATGGCCTCCTGTACTAGGATGATAACCAACCAAGAAAAAATTGGACTCTCGTACCAAGGATCATGGCCCTTCAATAATGAAATAAGAAATTTGGCCTCTCATACTAGGATAATAACCAAGATGGCCTCTCATAGGGATAAGAACCAAAATGGCCTCATGTACTAGGATAATAACCAACTAAGAAAAAATTGGACTCACATACTAGGGATCATGGTCCAAGTCATGAGGGATCCCATACCAAGGATAATACCCTTCATCATCAAAAGCAAGCTACTACAAAGTAATGATGAAATCAATTAAGGAAAGTAGTACAAAACTTACCTTAGTATACAATCATGTTCAATTCTTTCTTTTGGTCTTTCCGATAAGACTAAGATAGAGGATAACTCCTTGTTGTTCTTGCTTGCATTCCTTGACTTATTTTAAGGTGGCTAAAGTTGTTTTCCTTTCTTCCACCAAGGACAATGATTCGCATAGTGACAAGGGCTTGAAACATTGTAGATCACTAGTTGCAAGTCTATTCTCCTTGATGTCCACTAGAGCTTGAATAAGATACACTTATAGCACAAACTCAAAAATTCATGTCAAGGATTATTCTTGAGACAAGTTTCAGAAATTTTAATTCAAAACGAAAATGTCTTCAAACTCAGATTTTGAACTTGGCTAGCATACTTCATGTAAGCCTGGACACTTGTGCTCAAGATGAATATCAAGTTTGACCTAGTTGTTCCTTAATATTTTTTTGGTTTATACAAAAGGTGGCTCCAAAATTTTCCCTCAAATAGATCTGAAGAATTCGCCCAAGATGCTCTGTAACTTGCCTTGAGATGGACTAGAATATTCGTTGGAATGCACCACACAAATTGGTTTTAGTATTCTCCCATATTTCCTCTGCAATTTTCCTTTGGAAATATCTAGAACTCGCCTTTAGAACAGACTTATATATGCATCAGGACAGCCTTAAATCTGGCCTCTAACTCACTTAGACAAACCTCATATATTTGTTGCCCATATATGTTGAAGTTCACTCTTAGATTTACTTCATATTCTACCTTTAACCTAGATTCATATATTCCTTTTAACACAGCCTCATATCTGCCCTTGTTTCACCTTAGAGCAGGCCTAGAATTTCTTTCATATTTGACCTCAAAACAGGCCTCAATATGCCAAGAAAAAATAGACTTAAACCTCGGCTTTATAGCCTCAAAAATTATGCCTTGTAGCCTCAGAAAATTAGTTATAATTTTTATGGAATAAACCTCAGAAAAATACCATAGACTCGGCCTGTAATTCATCTCAGGACTTACCTTACAGTCCTTCAACCTGTCACAAAAAGAACATGCCAAAGACACCTGCACTTTATCTTAGAAGAGGGTCATTTTAAATTGTGTTTATTTCTTTTTGTGCCAGCCCTAGTAGGGTTACTCCTGGTTGTTGTTAGATCTGCGGTTAGGACTCCTTCTAGTTGTAGCATCCCTGGAGAGGTTTCTCCATGTCGTGGTCTCTTTTAAGACCCTCAACAAAGCTCGCCCAAGGTTGAAAGGAATGTGACCAACCTTAAAACTTCATCATAGGGTTTAAGAAGGGGTTCAGCCCTTTCCTTGCAGTAGCAGCAGGGTTCTAGCAGCCCCAAAACTTCCACGGACTACATTTATTAATGTGCAATGGGTCATCTTCAAGAACAGTGCTCTGATACCATGTTGATTTTTTTATGATTAGCTCAAATGCATGTATTTTATTTTCAATTTTATCATAAGCTACAGACATAAAAATGCATCAGTACAATACACTAGCTACAATAAACCAAGATCACAAGAAGAATAACCATGCACAAAAGACACCAGAATTTATCTTGGGAAAACCCTTCTCAATCAAGGGAAAAACCCAACAATCATTTGTTATAATTTCCAAGAGAAGATCCTATGCACCAGAAGCCCTAGAGCACACAAGAGGGTTCTTCTATGACTGATAAAGATGGCACCTAGAAAAGTGTGCCCTAAATTACAGCTCACAATTTCAGACCATGTGTTTTATGTGAGTGAGCGAGATGATCCACAATGGGGATCTATCTCTTATTTATACAAAACCTAGCACAACAATAGGTGTGTCTATTGGAACAATAGGGCCAAATTCTATAACTTAATGATATAATTAATCTTTACACGGTATTAATTATCTTTACATGGTGGGGGCGACTTGTACCCTTTGCACAATTAGGGTTACACAGTAAATCTTACTCTTAGACAATATAGCAAGGGATCCACACATCCTCTAGTGCTCAGCCACTAGGGACACGTCCACCTGTGCTTAGCCACAGGGATGTCACTCTCAATAGATCAACTCAACTAAGTCCATAGGATTACCATCTGGAGAGCCATCTCAAGTCGACTCAACTAATTCCATAGGAGTCTGACAGGAGACCATCTCAAGTCGTCTCAACTCAGTCCAAAGGAGCACGAAAAGAGACCACACATAATATCAAATCACTCCAGAGGAGTATGACACACCCATCACATGGGCTCTCTCACATATCATCTCAACTCATTCCAGAGGAGAATGACCTGAAGAATGTCTCATGAAGTTGCAATCAACAACAAATTGGACATCCCAATAAAAATTTATGATAGTTTTAAGTGACATACCTTTGAAAACCTTGATTTGTAGTATGTCCTTCTAGCTAACCTTCCTTCTTGTGTATCTCTGCAATTTCATCCCTTTTGAGTCTGAAATTGTGACCTATAATCCTTTGATATTTTCTCTCTTCAATGCCATGGGTATGAGAAAAATTGGATGTGCCAAGTGGAATTTGTGGTAACTTCCCCACACCTTTTGATTTTTGGCCTTTCCAGGAGAGCGAACTTGTACAATGTTTCACGCACACAATATTTGATATCTGATTCTGAAAATTGTATCAGAAATACTACATGTCGTCTTCTTTCCAATGCAACTAATCTCACAAAATTTGGATCTTCTGTGAATAATTTATGCATGTTTTACCCAAAACACTTGTTTGAGACTAGTCAATAGGACTAGTCATATACCCTATCTTCCACAGCATGTATCTCCAAAATTATGATGCCCCAGAAGATGAAATTTTTACCCTGGAGACCTTGTTATCTTCTTTGAATAACCTTTGTTTTATCCTTCTGAAGTGGCTCTGAGAAGAAGTTATAGAAAAAATTCCAAAATGACTGTATTGAGGAAGAAAAACCTTAGGATTAGTGTTCTGATACGAAATGTTGTGATCCAATGCCTTAAAAATGATAAGAAATCAAGAAATTACAATCCACTTCAAGGGGGGACCCTCCTTTGCAATTTATCCATTTCAAAACACAATATGAGTTGAGATAAGATTATCATAATACTATAGACCCTTGATATATATATAGGAGACAAAGGGTTACAATTATGATGAAGGGATGAAATGAAGGGTTCTATCCGACCTAATAGAAATGTAATAATTTAATATCTTGGGCTTAATAAGGGGTTTTATATGTAACATGGGGATTTTTCTAGGGTTTAACATGTCCTCATCCTTCCATACTTCATCAAAAATTTCCCCATTTATGGAACTTTATGGATATCATCCTCTATCCATCACATCACCCTTGAAAAGGAATACAAAGGTTCAAGCAATGGAGAACCACATAGGGAACCAAAAAGAGGTCCTCAAACTATTGAAGGACAACTTGGTTATGGCACAAAATAGGATGAAACAACAAGCAGATGAACATCGCAGTGAAAAAAAATTTGAAGTGGGGGACTAGGTATTTCTAAGGCTACAACCATACAAAAAAATGTCCCTCAAGCAACAAAAGAAGGACAATAAATTAGTACCCAAATATTATGTCCCCTATAAGGTTTTTCTAAGGATTGGAAGTATGGATTACAAACTGGAGTTGCCTCCATATTCATGTGTACATCAAGTCTTCCATGTTTCTTTCTCAAATAAGGTCATCAGCAACAAGATATCAATCCAAACTATTTTACCAGAGATCAATGAAGAAGGAAAAATCATACTACAGCCAAAAACATTCCTTGAAACAAGAATTAAGCAGTTGAGAAATCGAGCAATTATAGAGTACCTCGTCAAATGGAAGAACCTACTAGTGGAAGAGGTGACATGGGAAGATTATTTCTTCATGAAGAAGCATATGTTGTTAGTCAAGTATTGAGGACAACGCTTGTTTGAAGGGGAGGGGCATGTTAATCCCTAGACAAAGCCCATGTTATGTATAAAACCCCTTATTAAGCCCCAGATATTGAATTATTACATTTCTAGTAGGTCAGCTAGAACCCTTCATTGCACCCTTTCATCATAATTGTAATCCTTTCATTAAGGATATCTAGCATTAGGATCATCTTATCTCAACTCATATTGTGTTTTGAAGTGGATATATTGTAAAGGAGGGCTCCCCCTTGAAGTGGACTATAATTTCTTGATTTCTTATCATTTTTAAGGCATTGGATCATAACATGAGGTAACCTAGAAGAAGCAATAAAAACAATCAGTGATCAGCTCTACAAGTAAACAATAAACATGTAAATCTAGATGATCACGGATTGAGATGAAAAAGGGAAAAGCTTTGAAAAAGTGTACTCAGAAAAATGAAAATAGAGTTTGATGGATGGATTCATCTCCCCTCTCCTTTGAAAGATCTTAATAACTATAGCTAGAACTTAACCCTTGTCGATGCAACTACATCTTGGTAGTTATGGAGGATTAGTTATTTTTTCAGTGAATTCTTGAGCCAATTTTCAATAAATTATTTTAACGATGGGATTGTTATATCTTGTTTTACACGAAGTGAAAATATCTCATCCTTTATTTTCTTTCACTAGGAGTGTAATTCTTGTATTGATGCCAAATGATCCTCATTATCATTAACAAAGTTAACCAACCATTGTTTAATTTCTTCTTCTAGAAAGTTATTGAGATTGCCAAAATCACTACCCAATGAAATTTTGAGTATGTTTAACTCAAATTCTAATTGTTCCTTGGTTAACAATGTGGATTCTCAAATTAATGATGGGCCCTCAAGTTCTTTAACTACATGTTGGTTTACCTACACTCTTTCTACCATTATGGGGATAACCCAGGTTCATATCTACTATGGTTTCCAACAAAACCCTCCTAAAACTATCAGCCCTCCTGGTAAAGTAGAAGGCAACACAATGCACAGGATGCATTGCGCAGTCTCACCCGAGATAGTTCTTATGGGTGGCTGCAACGCTCAGGTGCTTGCATCCTGAGAATGAGTGGGGATCTAGAATTAACCTATGTTCTCTTCATTTGTTTAATCTAACATTCATCTTATCTTGATTAATCTGGCATTCTTACTCATGCATGTAAATTAACAGATCTAACTAAGTCATCCATACATGCTTCTAACATATAATCATTAACATCAAAGGAGATACACAAAATTCAATCACATAACACATGATCTACCATGGTTCACCCCTCTTGGGCCACGTCCACAAATATTTGGTTGCTCTACTCATTTATTATTATGTTTCCCAAACTACAGTGCCTCGCACATTACAACTCTCCATCAAACACGTCGAGATCTACAATGAGGTGGACTAGATCACACTAGGATCCTCCTCATGTGATATAACCCTCAAGATCTACCTTATTTTCTCTCCTCAGATCAACATCTTACAACATAGATCGGAAAACAACATAGTAACAATGACCAATCAACACACTAACCAACTCCTCTCCTCAACCTAGACCTCCTAGGTGCCTATTTATCCATGTTTTTGGCATATCAATCATTACATCTTCTTACCAAAACCCTAACCCTAGCATGGTTAGGTCTTCTTGCATGTGTGCCTCGCATGTTTTCCTCCTCTGCATGCGTGTTTGCCTTGCACGTGTTGCTTTTCCTGCCAGTTGTCTTTTCCTTTTTTTGTGCTTTGTTCTCCAAAATTAGCCTTTATTCAAAAATGGGTCTGCGCCCAACACTACATCAAGTGATTTTAAAAATGAATAACTTATTTTTTGTTCAATCCTTTTACAACTTTCAATTAATTCTCGAAGAATATCTATCCTTGCGAGCCAACCATCTTTTATTTGTTTCATTCTACTTTTTTAGGGTAAATCATGTTGATTCCTTATGAATTCATTTAATTCTGACACTTGTGCTACAAATGTACTTGGAGCATTTTTATAAAATACTCATCATTTTCCAAATCTTGTTGTAGAAAATCAGTAAGAGAAGAAATCCTTTGTGACAAATTCCTTAGGTTGGTGCCTAGTTCCCATGCTTCCAAAATTGTGTTGACCCGCGTTTGTGTTTTCGGAAACACACATTCTGATACCACCTAACAATTTTGAAACCTTTCTGACTCTAGAGGATGTACCTATTTTGTCTTGTGGAACTATTTCTTAAACCATAATAGAAAATGGTTCAGCAAATAGTGGTCTTGGACTTAAAGCGTCCTCCAATTCACTTATCCTCATTTTTAATCTAATATTTTCCAATTCTTGTTATGTGATGGAATGAGCCAGATCATATCCAATGGTCAAATGTAGCTTGAGGATATCATAGGGTCCCACTTGTTGATATTATGGTAGTTGCGGGAGGTATTTTGATCTGGATTATTTTCGACACGAAATGAGATCGGAGATATAATAAAGAAATGCACAAAGATATCGCAGATATTCAATAATACAATAGAAATATATCAGAGATGCAACCATAAACACATATATACAGTAATACACGATTTCTATTAATGAAATAAATGTACAGAGACTGTAAAATACAGAGTGAAAGACTCAATAGAATGGTGGCAGCTTATCTCTAAGAAGAGATGTGATGGCTACTCGCATTCGCAAGAAGATGATTACAATGAGGCTCTGAAGGAATTTTTACAATAAACAGGAATGCCAAAAGTCCTAGACATCCAAAAACCTAACCCTAGGAGATGAAGTGCCAAAAGTCATGTGGGCCCCGTTTGGGTAAGTGAGTACACCAACTTCCCCGGGTCGTAACTTTTGCATACGATATTCGTTTTAGGCGTGTGATAGCTTGTTGGAAAGGTATCATCGAGGAGATTCATTTTGGGGGCTCAATAATTCCTTTGGATATCATTGAGAACCTCAATCTCGAAAAACCTTCATTTGGGCCCTCAAAATGGCCCCAGAAATTAAAAATTGCTAAAAATAGTAAATTTCCAAAATTGCCAGAAAATTGTTTTGAGCCAGTCGAAAAAGGTGGGTGGCCACCAATATCCACCTGGATCAATCCTCCCTCCTTAGGAAGCAATGGTCTCCATTGCATTGAGTTCCCGGGGGAGAGGAAAAAGCGTTTGTTGAATCTGCATCTTGGTGAGCTGCTTGTCTTGCTAGAGACGTAGCACTGCTCAATTTGTGGAAGTTTGTCACGAACCTGTTGAGATTGAGGCTATTCAACAAATCGAGCTACATGAGGGGACGGTGTGCAGAAGGAATCTTTGCGCTTTTCTGCAACCTTGTCGACCTGCTTATGTTTGATAGAAGGTGCTTGGGGCGAGGTTGTAGTGGTTTTAGTGTCCTTTTGTTCCCCTTTTGAATAGATTGTGAAGAAGATGAATTTTGCAATATGAGATACTACCTTGCGGCACTTTTTAAGTGGAACAATAGTCGAAACTACCTCTGGTATTCTGTAGAGATGACCCCCCAAAGTAAAAATGACACTACGGGGTCGAGACTCATAAACAGCATGGAGTCTCCACATATATGGTTGGCCCAAGAGCACATCACAGACATACAGTGGGGCAACATCACATAATACCTTGTCCTTGAAGGGCTGGATGTCGTACGACAATAGACATTGCTGGCTGACACGGAGATCTCGTCCTTGGTGAAGCCACCCAATGTTGTATGGCTGCGGGTGTGGTGTTGTTGACAATCCCAACTGTTTGACGACCTCTGCTGAGATGAGGTTCTTTTGGCTTCTGCTATCAACAATAAAATTCAGCGGGGCCCCTTTCACCC
>SNQJ01S0024459.1:0-13469 GCA_010110895.2 Picea sitchensis | reverse complement strand
CAAGAGGAAATTGGAAAAATATTTGTGACACTTTGCAGAAGGAAATAAGGATACAGACGGAAGCATGGACTCTCCTAGATGGAGAGAGCCGATTATATATTTCCAAAATAAGAGCATGCCTTCATGCATGAAGTAAGGATTAGGAGGGAGCTAATCCTAAATTATATGATCCATTGAAGATGATGAAGTATCTATCCATGGAAGCAACCATGAAAAAGCATCATGTGTTAAGTGTGACCTGAGAAGAAGTCTTCTTCGAAAAGAAGCCTTAAAGTATCCCTGGTTGTCTATCCACATCCATGATCCTATGATGAAAGGAATAAGTTGGAATATTCATGGCATGGAATCTATAGAAAACTCCATCGACCTAAGAGCTAAAGAAAAACATAAGGACGAACATGAAGATTCCAAAAGAGAAAGAAAATATAGAACAACCAATCATTGTATCAAGAATCACAAGACTACCAACCTGACCTGAACTCACTAAAAACAATCAAGCAAAGGAAATGAAATTTGTGATGAAGAACAGTGTATGGAAGACTTATGAATGAAAGCATTGTGAGATCCAAAACTAGAGGTTTCTCCCAAGTGGAGGGAGAAGATTATGATGATTGCTTGTTCTAGTAAACCAGACATATCTCTACATGAGCCATTATATCGTCCTCAATATCCATGGGTTGGAGTTTACATCATATGAATGCAAAGACTATTCTCCAGAATAATTGAATAAAGAACGTATGTAGAACAAACTCAAGGCTTTGAGGTATACCCAAAAGAGACGCTTATATGCATATGGAAGAAGGTTTTGTATGGATTCAAACAACTTGGTGTAGAGCCTCCAATGCACAGCAGAAGCGTGGTGAAAAACCTTATATAACAAAGATATTGTATCAAAATGGTTACTCAAAACTCAAGGATGATTGATTGCCAATCCATGACAAAGCTCTCATGATGATAGAAGAAGTACCACTTGGATATGTTCAGAGTTTGACCCTTTCCACGATGTTATGAGCTAGCAGGAAACAAAGAGATGAATTCAACTATGATGATCAGAGCTATATGAAGCCTTCAGAAAACCAATGTTCCAGAAAGACCAAAGTACATTGAGATCAATCATTACATTCTCCATGATGAATTCCAGAATGGAGAAGTGGTTCTCCAATATATATCTTCACAGATGAGCAGATAAGAAGACATTTTGGTAAAGCCTATGTTCAAGATGAAAGAGTTTGTGTACTCAAGTTGGAGCTCGTGGAGACGAATTCATTATTGAAAAAGGAAGATATGACTTCCAAGTTGGGAGGGAGCACTGATGTGTTATTTATTTATGGACAGTCATTTTTCAGTTCAAAAAATGGTCCAGAATGAGAAGTTCCTTTCCAGTTCGGAAAGTGGTTTGAGATTTCTGGTGGATAGGCATTTTCCAGTTCGGAAAATGGTCCAGATCGAATGGTCATTTTCGTAATGAAAATGGTTCGATGGATTGTTTATGTACCATAGAAAGTGATTCCCCTTGTGGTTAACATAGGGAATGGTCTAGGACATTCTCTCTTCTTGAAGGTCACTCTCAGTAGTGGTCAAGAAGACTGGTCCTCCTTGTCAAACAGTCATTCTTTCGAAGCTCATAGTTGTGAGCAATTTCAAAGAATGGTCAGTTTTGGAGGTTGGTGCAGGACAGTAATTTCCTTAGGAAATGTTTCGGACAGTTATTCGCTAGGAAAGATTCATTCTCTCCAGGTTGTACATTGTTTAGTGTCGAAGGAATGGTCCAAGTTCAGTAATCAGGGACAAGCATTCCCTAGGGTAGATTCATTCTCTCCAGGTTGCACTTTATTTAGTGTCGGAGGAATGGCCCAGATAGGTGAATGGTCCAGGCTCAGAAATCGGGACAATTATTCTTCCTTGCTTGAGAAGAATAGTCAAGATAACTCATCGTTGATGTTTTACTTTCTTAGGGTAGATGCTCTTCCAGATCTCACAGATGTGAGTGGAAGAATGACCCAGATGATTCAGTTTATATATCATAACAATGTTTTTTGTGCAGGTTGATGATATGATTGTTATGGAGACTGTATGTCTCCAGACAGTAGATGTATACTACTATAGTGGATGTGTTCCATTGGTTTTGACTATATGTCACTGATCAAGTATCCGTGTGCTACTTGGTGTGGTAGTGTACCACTGGATTGTAGTTGTGGGCTACTATGGATAGACACAGTTGTTCTCTATCGAATGACATTGTTATGATCGCCTTGAAGACTATCAGTAGTGTTGGAAATGATTATCATATAGATGGATGATCAATGGACAGAGATTTCCCAGATTGAAAAATGGTTCAGAACATTTATTCTTCTAGGACATATGTCCGGATTAGAAGAATGGCTCTTGTGTCACTCTGTGGAGTGAGTAACTTATCCAGCATCATCTCCTGATTACTCAGATGGAGTATGGTTCTGAAAGATGATGTAGGTGATGACACTAATAGTGATGATGGTGCTCATGATCTAATCATGAGATAGTCTAGACGACTATGTTGATGCTACCAGGTGAAAGGTATGTTTGTGCTCAAGACCATTACCTTCAATACCTCCCTAGCTGCGGGGGGTATTTACCTCCACGTGTAAACCTGGCGAGAATAGAATATTTTGGGAAGCAATAAGAAACCTTAATTATTTGGCTAATAACCCTAGAAGACAAGTCGGCTCAAAAAGATAATTTGTATTAGGTTATTAGCCTCCAAGAGAAGAATTCGTTTAAAGGAAATATTATATACTAAGTAAATAGGCACCCAGAATGAGAAGTCAGCCCAGGAAGTTTGCCAGTTTTAGTATAAATACAGGAGGCCAGTCTTCATTCTGGAAAGCATTCTCAGAACTGTAGAAGCAACACTTGTGCACACTGCAGTTGGCCAGTTTGTGCACAAGTTTGGAGGAGAGTTTTCGTTGTAGCTGTTGCAGCTAGATGATTTTTGTTTTGTCTTGGACTCTCTCTTGGTTATGGTTTGGACTCTCTGATCAAGTCTTGTTACTCCTATTTGGTGCACTATCCTTGGATAGAGGTGTGATATCTTGTTATGATATCTAGCCTAGGTTTTGCTTCCGGAATGATTCTATGTCAAGGTTAAGGTGCTTGAGGGTGGCTTCGGCCTATGGTTGGATGACAATAGTGATATTTTATATGGTTAAACGAGGAAATTATGACACCACTACGGAAAAATCCACCTCTAAACTCCATTTTTCTATAACATTTTATGATTAACATTATTTTTTTCTATTTTCACTTTCTTAGCCTCTTTATTATATTTAGTATTATGTAAAGTCAAAGAATGTTCTTCAAAAACTGTTGGTCCCTCATAGGCCAAATCCTCTTATATTTGTTGACTCTCAACAATCTGCACTACTGCTCATTTAGGTACTTGGTTTTCATTATAAACTTCCATCTCAACTAAATCATCTCATGGGACTTCATAATTTTGAGCACTTTTGTTGCTAGTGCCCCTTTTTCTTTTTGTATGTCCAACAACATTAGGTTTTTTTCCATATTGAAATAAATAGGGTCATCTCAATCACCTCCTCCCATAGATCCTTCATTAATATCTCATTTACTTACATTAATAGTTCTTATCTTCTTTGAGCAGAGGAGTAACTCGTATGGGAGAGGGGAGTAGAACCAATATGAGATTTAGTTGCAGTTTTACCCTTTTGCTTATACTTTCCTTGTTGATTTTCTTTCTCCAACTTATTCCTTTTTATTTGTGTATTTGAACTAACCTGTGTGACCAAATCATCATTACAATTTGTTTTCTCTCTTTTTGAGATTGTTGTACTAGTATTGGGATCGTTATCACCATCTCCCTTTGTGATTTTTGGCATTCTTACAAAAGTAGTACTATAACCAATTGAAGATAAATGGGTAGAAAATATTCCTTCGGAGTCAAAGTCTTGGAAGGATTTATTTTCTTTTAAATGGAATGAATTCAATAATTCAGTAATTTTGGCCAAATGGGTTAGGCCTCTAATTGAAATGTCAACAGTGCGAAAAGGAAAGGAAATCAATTCTTGCTTCCTTTTCTTATCAAAGAAAGAATACCATGACTTGTACTATCCATATTCTTCGGAAACAAAATATTTGTCACACACAAAATTGGGAAGAAGGCTTCTTATGTAATTCTCATTGGTTGTGATCCAACAAGAATGTGTCTAAATTCTTGGACAAACTTATTTTGTACTTGGAAGAAGTGGAACGATGCCTTATGTCTTCATAACACAAGGTACCAAAATTGAATGGGGTAATTGTCAACATCAACATTGCCCCCTGGGGGTAATCCTTCAAATACATTACAGTACAACATAGAAAATACCAAATATAAGGTCATGAAAAACCTCTTCATCTTAATATAATTGGAAAGTTGATAAGAAATTCCATTCGATATTATTTCATCCCAGTCAAATACTTCTTTCATCTGAACAGAGAAGTGTAGCACATACAGAACATACCTTGGAATGTAGGATGTAGAATCATATCCCACCAGTCATGAGAAAAGCCAACAAAAATCTCGGTATGGCTCAGATAGAAGACATATATCGATGTCAATAGTATCAGTTGGCATTGCAGAAGATGGTGCCAAGAATTCCTTAAACAAGTTCACTCCACCACCTTGTGCATCCAGAAAAGAATCAACATCTGAAATCCTAAGAATGTTTTTTGGAGTGGGGAGTTACAACATTTTCTTGAAAAAATTTGGAATCAATATGTTGGGATTCCTCCCTTCAGAAACAACTTGGATCATTCTATGCTTTGAGTCAAATATACGTGAGCACCAAGAAACTAATTCTTTGAAATCAAAAGCTTCATGCATGAAATTAGCCTTAGCCAAACCAATTCTCCAATCTTATTAGCAAGTTTCTACTCATGAGTGAGGTTGACATACCACTAATAATTTGTTGAACGTGAAAGTCTTTGTTTTGGTGAGCGAGGGAATTGAGAGTATCTTCGCAAAAAGGTTCCCTTTTTTTATAGTTGTCATCTTTCCACTCTTTTCAATACACGTTGATATATGTGAAGGTTATTAATATGACTTACGGAGCTTAACTAACAAGAGGTTATGGTCAGTAATAGTTCTTAATGAAACATCATGTCAATATGCACACTTTCCTTTAGAATGCATGCAAAACATATATAGTAATTATCCTTCATAAGAAAATTATCTTTTGGAAAGCATGACAAATAAGACTCATTTATTTATAACAACCATATTTTCCTTGTGAATCAGGATATCATAAATGCACCATAAATTAGCTCAAGAAAAAAAAAACATGGAAAGTTGCAAAGCAGGAACTACACTAAGTATGGGACATTTATTGTGGTAGGAAGGTGGAAATAAAACTCTTGCAAAAGAATGAGTCAAGCAGAGAAATGACTAATGGGGAAGGAATTGATGTAGAGATAAAATCCTACAGAGAAATGGATTTTTGTCAAGTTCTCCACATGGGATATGATTCAAGAATTGGCAAAGTATGGAACATTATAGTAGAGGGGAGGAGAGTTATTCGGGTAGAGTTAATGTGAAGAATGGTTTTTGTGGAGAATTGGGCATATGTTTGGTTCTCCACCTCCTAATCCGGATTGAATCATTATATTTTTTTTGTCTATCTCGATTCTTTCAGAGTGAAAAAAATTGTAGGAATAAGCTTGCATGGTCATTTTAGTGGCAGGTCCTAGTTTAGAAAATTGGGGTCTAGAACCTTCTAGGCCATTTTGAGACATAAAATGAAATTTTTAGGGGTTAACACTTTCCCACTGCAGCTAGGACCCCGTGATGCTACTCTACACATCGAGACATTTCCAACGGTTGAAAAATCACATCAATCGGAGTTCATATGAAAACGTTATGCCTCCCTCAAGTTGACCTATCGTTTTGAACACCATGGTACAAAAGGATGCAACGTAAACCCCCATTACTCAGGCATATGTGGCTAGCCACATGTGTAGCTTCAAGAATATTCTAGAAAGTTCAAAACCCTATCACAATTTAGGGTTGAGGAAGTCAAAAACCTATCCCTATATGGATATCGGGCTATGTTAAATACTGAGCCACTAAGAGGAGAAAGGGTTCCATTATTTTTCATTGTATCTTGTTCCATAACTGATCAAAACATATGAGAGTGGTCTTTTGTGAGCATAACAAAGGAAGAGACATTTTGTAGTAGAAGTACGGGCCACAGGTCAAAGGAAACTCCATAGAGAGTTCCTCTTTCTTTTTACTTGCATCATTTCTTTACCAGAGAAAAGATAGCAGAGCAACCTCACCTTCTAGCTGGGTTTTCTCCTATATTGGGTTTCCCAGGTTATATCTTGTGTTTGTTTGTGGATGGTGTGAATTTGTTTTATTGTTCTCTATTTTTCTATGTTTAATCTATTTTATCAGTAACTAAATATTCTGGAGATCTAAAGGAAATTAACCTTAATAGTAAAGATTTCATCATTTCATTAGATTTGTTGTGATGAACTATTCCAGTGGAATATCCTCGACATTTTATAGATCCTATTGGTATCAGAGTCAGTTTTTCTTTTGGGTATTTTTTGGAAGTTGTGAGATCCAAGGATTGGCTTAAGGAGAAGTCATAGAAACCCTAGCCATGGTATTTGAGTATGTTTATAATAACCTCGAGATCCAACAAAAAAGATATTTGAGTGGTTGGAAGCACAATTTGTTGACATCAATTGTAATATGAACCTCCTCATGGAGGCTCTAGCAAGCAATCTTGGATCGTTCATATATAATGGAGGCTCTAACTCAGAGAATAGATTAGAGGGGAAATCGAAAGATCATGAAGAAAAGGATCCATGGAAATAATCTAAAAAATAGCAGTAGTGTTCGAGTGTCGTGAACTCTTCACAATCCCTATTCAATATGGAAGAGAAAGTGGACATAAATCCATATCAAGATGAGATCTATGCATTAAAACTAAATCATTGGTTGCAACAACTAGAAGTTTATTTTGGCGTTCACCATATAGATGAAGAGAAGAAGATTTCATTTACTAGATTGAAGTTAAAAGGCCATGCTTTAACCTAGTGGGAAATCCATACAGAAACACTTAGGCTGGAGGGTGTTCCACCAGCAACTAGGTGGGAGGACTTCAAAACCCTCATTAAGTCCCATTTTTACCTTATCAGGTATGTACAGGACCAATGGATCCGGTGGCACTACTTCAAGTAGAGGCAGGGGAAGAGTGTACAGGAGTACACCACTGAGTTCATAAAGATGGACATCATGTTGGGTATCTCTCCCAAGAATCTAGATGTACTTCTCAAGTATCTGGGGGGTTTACACAGTCATATACAAAAGCAAGTGATTCTCTTCAAGCCAAAGATAGTGGATGAGGCATGTGTACAAGCACGGTACTTGTAAAACATAGGCCAAAAGAAGGGGAAGCCAAGTGGTTCGAAGCAGAAAGAGAACCAAGAAGCTTAAAAGGAGGGGAAGAAGAAGTGGAAAGGGAGAAAAGATAAGAATGCAACATCCACTTCACAACAGAGTAAATATCCAAGCAACCATTGCAATAATTGCAACATTGATGGCCACACCAAAGAAAAATGTTGGAAACTACATCTAGAGTTGAACCCAAAGAACCACAAGAAGGAAGTAAAGAAAAAGAACCTTCTAGCCAAATATTCAAGCAATCAAGTTAAAAGTAGCTTAGATTTGGATGAAAAAATTGTATGCACATTTGTGCAGAAGGAGGTGAATATGAGTAGCCTTCATCACCAGGAAGAGACGGAGATGATCGAGCTCTTCCACCTCAAGATTCATATCAAGAAGACCAAGATAGATTTATTGTTCGACTCTGGTTCACGGATAATATCATAGCAGTATACCTGGTCAGCAAGCTTGGATTGGAGGTTCACAATCATCCTAGCCTCTATCCATTGGCTTGGGTAAAAAAGGATGCATAGTTAAAGGTAATGAAACAGTGTCAAATTAAATTTGGTGTAAGTGTAAATTGTATTAATGAAGTGGAATTGGACTTAGTACCCCTTGATGTATGTGGAGTAATGTTTGGAATCCCCTACATATATATGAAGGATGAAATCTTCATGCGGATAACCAACCAATACCAACTGATCAAGGATGGGAAGTCCTACATCATTAATGCACATAAAGGCAAGTCAAAAATTTCACTGGTAAGTGCCAATCAAGCCAACAAGTTGATTACTTCTGGTAAGAAATATGTTTTACTTTTCTTAAGAGAAAATCAGTCTGATTATGAAGCAATGAGAGTGAAGGAATCCCTAGAGGGGTGTACTAAAGATCAAAAATAGCAGTTGGAGGAGTTGATACAGAAATGCAAAGGAGTGTTCCAGGAGCCTAAAGAGATACCACCCAAGAAGGAAGTGGAGCATGACATGCAGTTGTTTCCAGACTCCCAATTGTCGAATATTGGGTTGTATAGAGAGTCCATTTTGGAAGTGAATGAAGTGAAGAAAAAATTGCAACAATTGTTCGAGCAGGGTGTAATTCGACCAAGTACCTCACCTTGTGGGTCACCAATCATAATTTTTCCCAAGAAGGATGGGACTTGGAGAATGTGTATTGATTACAAGGCATTGAAAAATATTACACTGAAGAATCAGTTACCCCTTACCAAGGATCAATGATCTATTAGACTAGTTGTAGCATCCCAAGTACTTGGCTAAGTGTGATTTGAAATCAGGATATCACCATGTATGATTCAAAGAAGAAGATACCTAGAAGACTTCCTTCAAGAAAAGGCAAGGTTTGTATGAGTGGTTGGTTATGTGATTCAATTTATACAATGCATCGGCTACATTTATGAGACTAATGAATTATTTTGTATTCCCTTATCTAGATTCATTTTCTATCGTCTATTTGGATGATATATTGGTTTATAGTGCTACATGGGAGGAGCATATGTCACATCTTATGCAGGTGTTAGAGACTCTAAAAAAACACCAGCTAGTAGAAAATCTCAAGGAATTTGAGTTCGCTTAGAAGTGTTTCTTGTATTTTGGGTATGTGATCGATGGAGGGGATCTCAATATAGATCCCACAAAGATGGAGGCCATCATGAAATGGAAAATTCCTAAAAAATCCATTGAAGTTAGAAGTTTTTTGGGGGAAGCGCAATACTTATGGAAAGTCATAGCTTCATTTTCAATAGTAGTTGCACCACTCCACGCCATAACAACAAGTGGTAAGATTTTTTAGTGGGGGAAGAATCAGTAAAAGGCCTTTGATGAGACTAAAATAAAGATCAATGAAGCATCGGTGCTCGTGTTACCAAATTTGTAGAATCCTTTTGAAGTGGAGACAGATGCAAGTGGGTATGCCATGGGAGCAGTATTGATGCAAGGAGGAAGGCTCGTCTATTATGATTCTGAAGTATTTCATGGGGCAGTTCTCAACTACCCTACCCATGACAAGGAGCTCTATGCCTTGGTACAAGCTTTCAAAAAGTGGAAGCACTTTTGATGGGAAAGTAGACCATAATCCACACAGATCACCAGCCACTATAGTATTTGCAGTCCCAGAGTAAGCTACAACAAACCACGTATTACAAGTGGATGGATTTGTTACAACAATTTCATTTGGTCATAAAGTATAAGAAGATTAGCACAAATAAGTTGGTAGACATGCTTTCACAGCCACCCACATCTAAGATTGTATCTTTGGGAACTCTAATGCACATGGAGCCTTTTATCCTTTTACCCATGATGCATATAGAGAGGCATACACAAAATATGAGGACTTCAAGTAGGTGTTTCAGCAGCTACAAGGCCAAATTCATATAGAAGAAGGTGATGGAAAGGTTGACTATCATTTCTAGAATGGTTTACTCTACAAGCTTGACAAGCTCTATGTTCTTAAAGGTGAATGATTGCAGCTTATCAGAGAGGCTCACACCTCCAAGATTGCAAGATATTTTGGTGTTGGGAAGACAGTTTCCAACTTACAAAGGTATGTTTATTGGCCCATAATGCAAGAATATGTAGCATGGTATATTAGAGTATGTATACTTTATTGTACTAGAAATCCAAACAACGGGAAGCAAGGTCTATACCATCCCTTACATGTACCCACTCGACCTTGGGAAAGCATTTCCATGGATTTTGTGGGAGGTTTACCAACAACCAAGAAGCGACATGACTATCTATTTTTAGTGGTTGACAGGTTCAGCAAAATGTGCATTCCCATGCCTTGTAAAAAGACGATCAATGGACAAGAAGTAGAAAATACATTCTTTGAATAGGTCTGGTTGCACGTTGGGATACCAAGAGCATCATCTAAGATAGGGATACCATATTTCTCAATGCATTTTGGACTACATTGTGGGAGAAGATGGACAGTAAGTTGAAGAGGTCTACAGCATTCCATCCACAAACAAATGGGCAGAAAGAAGTTATCAACATGACTTTGCTTCAGCTTTTGAGGGGTTACAATCAAAATCATATGAAGACCTGGGATGAAAATTTGATCTATATAGAACACTCTTATAACAGAGAAGTCCACACTTCTACCGGTAAGTCACCTTTTGAAACTTGCTTGGGGAATTTTCCACCTTCACCCTTAGATGTTGTATATGGACAAAAATGAGGAGTGAGGGAGGAACTCATAGAAGATGCATTAAAGGAAAGAAAAATTGTTGAAAAGATCAGGCAGATCCATTTGCAAGTACAAGAGACACTGAAGAAGTCACAGGAAAAGTACAAGGCTAGACATGACCAACATAGAACAAAGAAAACATTTAAAGTGGGAGACAAAGTATGGTTACAGTTGAATAAGGAAAGACTACAGGGTCTTGGTAAGAAGATCAAGGCTCTACGGTATGGTCCTTTTGAGGTATTGGAAAAGGTGGGAGATAAATCCTACAGACTCAGTGTACCCCCATACATGCGCATTTACTCGGTACTAAATGTGGAGAATCTCAAAACATATGAGCCTTCCATGCTAGATCAGGAGGAGGAGTAGGTCCTAGCTTCCATAGAGGACTTAGCACCAGACACTCAGGTAGAGTTAACAAAGGACACATTTTTTTACAAGAGGTCCAGAATTACAAGACAGGGGCAACATGGCCTTTGGAAGATTGGGTTGAAAGGACAACTTCTAGGAAAAGCAAAGTGCTACTCCAAGGAGAATGTCAAGGAAAACTTTACTCACCTCATTCAGTAAATATTTTGGGGACCAAAAGCCTCCCTAAATTGTGAGGTATGATCTACATTGGATCATTATATTGTTTTTCATCTATCTCAATCCTTTCAAAGTGAAAAAAAAATGGAGGAATAAGCTTGTAGGGCCATTTTAGTGGCAGGTTTGGAACCTTCTTGAGCCATTTTGAGGCATCAAATGACATTTTTGGGGGTTAAAACTTTCCTATCATAGCTCGGACCTTGTGATGCTATTCCACACATCGATACATTTCCAATGGTGAAACAAACAAGGAAATCAGAGTTCGTATGCAAAATTTATGCCTCTCGCAAGTTGACCTATCATGTTGACCACCATGGTACGAGAGGATGCCACGCCAACCCCCATTACTCATGCATATGGGGACATCCATGTTTGTAGTTTCAATAATATTCTAGAAGGTTCAAAACTCTATCACAATTAAGGGTTGAGGAAGTCAAAATCCTATCCTTAGATGGCTATCGGACTATGTTAAATACTGAGCCACTAAGAGGAGAAGTGGTTTTATTATTTTGCAGTGTATCTTGTTCCATAAATGACCAAAACATATGAGAGTGTTCTTCTGTGAGCATAACAAAGGAGGAGAGATTATGCAGCAGCCATACAGGCCACAGGTCAAAGGAAAATTCATAGAGAGTTCCTCTTTCTTTGTACTTGCATCATTTATTTATGAGAGAAAAGAGAGCAGAGCAGCCTCACCTTCTAGTTGTTTTTTCTCTCATATTGGGTTTCCCATGTCATATCTTGTGTTTATTTGTGGATGGTGTGAATGTGTTTTACTCTTCTCTATTTTCTTTTGTTTTATCTATTTTATCATTAACTAAATATTCTGGAGATCTAAAGGAAAATAACCTTAATAGTAAAGATTCAAGTATCTTATTAGATCTATTGTGATGAACTGTTCCAGTGGAATATCCACGAAAAATTTACAAATCACCTCTGCATGAAACAGAATTCGAAAATAGAATAAGTGTCAGATCATGCGGGAAAAAGTAAAGTAAGTACCTATGTGAAATGAGAAAAGATAGTGTTGATGTAGAGTTTGGGGAAATAACTTAATGCATGACTTCTATGCATAGTGCAAGTCAGAAAAATGACTAAGTTTCGAAAGTGTATACTTATTCCATGGAGTAATGAAGAAATATAGAACTTTTGGGGGTGTGGACAATTATGGATTGGGATGAAATGATATCTCTTCCGCATAGCATAACTTAGAAACAAAATACAAGGTTGAGTGATCTAGATTATTTTCGGTACGAAATGAGAACAGAGATATAACACAGAAATATATAGAGATATTGCAAGAGAAACAATAATATAACAGAGATATATCAGAAATATAACAAGAGGCACAAATATACAGTAATACACAATTTCTATTAATGAGAGAAATGTACAAAATTGTAGAAATATAGAGTGAAAGACTCGCTAGAACAGTGGCAGCTTATCTCTGAGAAGAGATGTGATAGCTACTTGCATTCACAAGAAGATAAATGTTACAATGAGGCTCCAAAGGCCTTTTTATCATAAAGAAAATCCAAAACCCTAACCCCAGAAGATGAAAAGCCAACATTTATGTGGACCTTGTTTTGGGTAGTTTGGTGTATCAACTTCTCGGGGAGTAACTTTGGCATACGATCTATGTTTGGGGTGCACAATAGCTCGTTGGGAAGGTATCATCGAGGAGATTCATTTTGGGGGATCAATTACATCCTTTGTCTTTCATTGAGGTGCTCAATGTAAATGTGTTGAACCTACACATAATAGATCTAGCTAAACAATAATACACACATTTGCAGAGAGAATTGGAGAAAGAAGAAGGAGAGAAAGAATGAAAGAATTCTCATTAACCGTTGTGAATAATGAATAATTTACACATGATATACTTTGTATAACTCAATGAGTGTGCACTAGAGGAGAACTGATGTGCCATAGTGGTGGTCTAGAGTGATATGGACACACACCAATAGTTACGGGAGTAAACTACCACCTAGTCTACTCTCTCAGGAAGTTACGGGAGTGAAATGCCACCTAGTTGAGTTAACTAGTCAACTAGTCTTCAGTTAACTAATAGAACAGAAAGTAGTGAGGAGTTAACTCAGGGAACCAAGGTTAATGCATGTTAAGCCCTAATATTGGCTCATTACCCCTTAATTGGGGCATATTAGATTAGTAATGCTATTTTATTTATGTCGGCTTTAGGCCATTAGTTGTAATTTAGATTAGTAATGTTATTTTATTTATGTCGGCTTTAGGCCAT
>SNQJ01S0024458.1:167792-178923 GCA_010110895.2 Picea sitchensis | reverse complement strand
AGATGCTTCTCTTAATAGACATAGTTAGTATAAATAAGGGTCGAGGGTATGAAAAACCCTAGCTTGGATATTATTGTAACAGAGCGCTGCTCGACTGGAGGTTGCCCCCTCGAAGAGGCCTGTGAACATTGCTATCTGATTCAGAGTGTTATTTCTGTTGCTATTTCGTATATCATTTCTGTGTATTGTAAAGATTATGCTGGATATTTTACTGTTATTCTGTCATTTCTAGCATTTCATTTCTGTTCTGCATATTTTATATATCTGGTATCTTGCAGATATTGTTTCTCTAGTGTTGGCTCTTCATTCTCTTGGACCATTCTTGATAAAACCCTTCTTGTAAAAGTTCTTAGAACATATCTAGTGGAGAACCTTCCCTTGATTCATCCCTTAACATTTTAGGATATTTTCCTAGTGTTAGTAGTGCAAAACCTCTAGATTTCACCCTAAATTAATCCACACATTTCTCCCTAAGAAGGATATTTGCTTGACCCCATATTCCCAAAATAGTAAGAATTAGTATTTTCTCCCAAATTCTTGATCATTATTGCTAAATTTTATTGACTTAGGGTTGAATTTGGGGTTTTACTTTCTGCAAATTTTCATTTCTAGCCATAAAAGTCAAGATGTCTAGGGTATTTAGGCATGCTATTCACCTAAATTGCAATTTTGAAACCCTAATTTAATTTTCTGAAATATTATAACAATCATCTAGAAAAAAACATCTAAGTGTTATGGGATAAAATCTCACAAGGATCTCATTTAATACTTAGCAAGATCTCCCTAGGATTTTCCTATTGATCCTAGACAGGAAGGGGGATAGATTTCTATTTATTTCCTAGTAAATATTTTTCCTTTTAACCAAGAAGGGGATTGATCATACCTTTAGATTGATGGTTTTCCTTGCATGTCTCGACTATTGCATCTCTTGAAATCTACCTCCATCTCCTGAAATCTTCTTCTTGCACACAAGGATACAAACAACCTGTTGATTAAGGTTGGTTTTCATTGATGTCAACCCTTGAAGAAAGTCTGGTAGCACAAAGGTTTGGGTAATGGACCCAAGGTTGTTTCATGTATAATGGTATGTGTTTCAATATATTTGAAGGTAATACTATTCTGTATGGATAGTACATGTAATTCCATTTTCGGTGGTATGTGGAATGTCACATAACTCCTCACGGTTAGAGAGTTATGGCCATGAGAAGTTGGATAACCCAGGTTTGGGTAATGGACTCAAGTTTGTTTGATGGATAATCATATGAGTTTTGATATATTTCCAGGTATGAATATTCTATATGGATAGTACATGTCATTCCATTTTTGTTTGTATGTGGAATTTCACCTAACTCCTCACGGTTTGAGAGTTATGGCCTTATGAAGTTGGAGGACCCTCATATGTCACCTAGAAGCCCCAAAAGGTCAAAGTAGTCAAAGTGGTTTAAGAGATTTTAGAAGGTAAGTAATAAAGTGAAGTGATGAGTGTACTATAATTCAAAGTGAATACAAAATAAATTATTTAAATAATAAATTTAATAGAGAAATTAGAAGTGGGTTAACCTTAAAATAAGGAAAGTGGGCAAAGTGACCTAGAAGATGCTTCTAAGGAAGCTACTTTAAGAGTATAAATAAGAGGCAAGGTTCTCTCATTTTAAAAAAAACTTGAGAATATTGAATATATATAGGTGACTAAGGTAACCAAAGGATATCTAAGCCGAATTTCAGAGGGAAGGCGAAGAAAAAATGCCAGAATTCAAGGGAGGATAAATTATTTTGATGATGCTTTCTAAGGTATGTTATTTATAGGTCATCTCACCATTTTCGCAATAATTTGTTTTCTAGAATGATTCAGACAGTGAAATTGACAGTCCATTGAGGAAACATATCCAAGTATCTGTGGTAAAAATTTCATCTTTTGGGTCGTTTTATTTTTGGAGTTACACTCTGTGGAAAATAGGGTTTGTAGCTAGTCTTGAAACTAGTTTAAAACAGGTGTTTCGGGTAAAAACATCATAACTTATTCATAACAGATACAAATTTAGTAAGACCAAATGTTTTTGTTAGAGTACAATCTTTAGTATTATGTGTCACAGTTTTAGATCGATTCAACAAATATTCTGTGCGGGGCACGTTCTACAAGGTCGCTCTCTAGAATAAGCCAAAATTCAGCAAGGCATGCCATTTTTTCTATAACTCATTTTCCGAGAGGTTGCCAGTAGTGAAACCTGGAGGAATTGCATAAAACAAACTAAAGAACATTGTGTACTATTTTCAGATATTTATTCATTACAGGTACATAGTTATGATTATTTTAAGTTAGGGTTGTTGAATAATCCCAAACTAGTCATGTGAGACTAAAGAAACGTTTGATGAAAATGTTAGTCTCTTGTTGTGAAAGTTAAGGAAGGTTTGTAGACTTTTGGTTAAGGTACATGTTGGGTACATGGTTGAGACAAGTAGTTGATGAGTTGGCACATACATGAGGTGTATAGTTGATGATGTTGGTACATATTAATGAGTCATAGTTGATGAGTAGTTGACACATGATTGGTACATACTTGGTACATGGTTGGATTCACTTGTTTATGGTACAGTTTGATTACATGTTGTTTGGTACAGGTTGGTGCATGGTTGATGCACTTGTTTATGGTACAGGTTGATTACAAGTTGAAGTACATGTTGATGCATGGTTCAAGTACAAGTTTATAGATATATATCTCACAGTGATAGTGTGATAGTGGTTCCATCATTCTAATTCTACTTCAGTGTGGTTGGGCGGGGCAAGGAAAGGTGGTTGTAGCCACCTTTCGGTTGTAGCCGGAGAACATAGGGCGTTGTAGCCTCCTTATGGTTGTAGACCAAGAATAGGGGAGTTGGAGCTTCCCTCATGTTGTAGCCTGAGAAACAAGGGGTTTGGAGCCTCCTTCCAGTTGCAGCTGGAAAACAAAGAAAGTTGTTACTTCCAATGAATATAATTCTTCAAGACATATAAGAAAAACCATTCCGTGGTTTTATCCTGCTTTGGGTTTCCACGTAAAACATTGGTGTATTGTGTATGTGTATGATTGTTCATTGCTTATGTACTCTGTAGTTACTGGATGATAATGCTACATTGATATTACACTTGGATTATATGGTTAAAAATGATTAAATTTCTCTATTACTGATTCACTCCCCCTCTCAGTAATCCAACAATTGATATCATAGCAGGTTCCTTCAGAAATCAATTTAACCACTGAAAGGTAGATCATGGAGAGAAACAACTTGTATAAAAATGGAATACCACAATTCAATGGACATAAGTATGCATTTTGGAGCATAAGGATGGAAACATATATACATGCACAGGGATTTGAAATTTGACAATTAATTGTAGATGGATACACAACACTAGCAGTTCCGCCAACAAATGACAAAGCAGTGAAACTCGACCAGAATAATTCCAAAGCCAAAAATGCACTTCTGAATGGTCTCAGTGAAATGGTATTCACCAAAGTTGCACATTGTAAATCCGCTAAAGAGATTTGGGACAAACTTCAAAATATTTATGAAGGAGATTCAAAATTCAAAGCAGCAAAACTTCAAACTTATAGAGGTTAGTTCGAACAACTTAAGATGAAGGAAGATGAGAATATTGCATCTTACTTTTTACTATTTGAACAGTAAATGAAATCATAGGATTGAGAGAAAAAATCAAAGAATCTGTAATTGTTCAAAAAGTACTAAGATATCTTCCTATGAGATTTGACCCTAAGATATCAACACTAGAAGAAAGATCAGATCTAAACTCAATAAGAATGGATGAATTACATGGAATATTCACAACATATGAAATGAGAACTGAACAGGAAAATCTAGATATAAAAGAAGAAACTTTCAAAGAATCCAGAAAGTCAAAGAAAAAGGGAAAGCAAAAAGAAGAACATAGCAACAACAATGACGTCTTGAAAGATGATGAAGAAGTGGCCAACTTTGTCAAAAGACTAAACAAGGGAACCAAAGGTAGGTATAGAGGTAAGCTTCCTTTATTTATTTTTAATTGTGATGGTATTGGTCGTTTTGATAACAATTGTCCTTATAATAAAAAGAGAAATGATGAAGGTTACTCAAAAGGAAAACAAACATATAAAGGCAAAATAACTACAAAGAAAGTTTTCAAGAAAATTTTATGCACCAAAGAAGACATCTCATCATCAGATGAAGATGAAGTCAGTGACATTGAGACAGAAAGATTTTCTATTCATGGTAGTAGAAGACTCTAATAAAGAGGACTCTGAAGAAGAATATGAAGAAGCTGAAGAAGAATATGAATAAGTCGAAGAAGAAATTGAAGAGGAAAAAATTGACTATCGAGAAGAATTAATGTGTGCCATAGAAGTTATCAGAAGAGAAAAGAAGAAAAAAACAGAAACTACAAGAAAAACTAGAAAAGAAACAAGACAATTAAGAACTAGAACAAATGATCACAAATTTGAAGGTTCAAATAGAAGAAGATACAAGAATTGAAGAAACACTCAAAGAGAAACTAGAAGAAAAAGACAAGATCATTGGAAATTTGGAGGTAGAGATTTTCACATTAAGAAAAGATATTCAAAATAAAAATATGCAGAACAACTCAAAAGTTTTAGACGACATTATCAACAGTCAAAAATCTCATCCTGACAAGTCCGGACTTGGATACAATCAGACAGAAAAATTATCAAGCTCCAAAACAACAGAGAAATAAACATATTCCAAAAGATTTGCAGAAACAAACAAGGGGGAGAGGAAGATCTACAAGAAATATTATAGGGACAGTCCTCCATCGAGAAGATTCAGATTTCAGAATCAACAACCAACATATAGGCATCGGGAAGAAGAAGAATTCATAAGAGTACCTCCTTTTAGAAGATATTCAACTCCTAGGTATCAAAATATATTTTTTGGTTTATGTTATGCATGGAATAATTTTGGACATAAAGATTTGAATTGCAGAGATAACAACAAGAACAAAAACAAATTTGAAATCCATACACAAAGGGGTTATCCAAGAAGGCCTAGTGAAACACAAAGAAGAAGTTACAATAGGTTTGAATCTTTGAGCACTGACGTGGAATGTTACAAATGTAACAATTTTGGACACATGGCCAAAGATTGTAGAATGATAGTCCCTCCTAGATAACCACAACAGAATAACGACAGTCAAAGACATGAACCTCAGAAAAGGACATGGATAAGAAAGCAGGATCAGTATAGTAATGAAGAATGCACACTCGCTCTACAAGATAAGTATAAGAAACGTGTTTGGTATGTTGACAATGGGTGTTCAAAACACATGATAGGTGATAGAGACATGTTTCTTACATTGCAAAAGGAAATAGATGGATCAGTCTCCTTCAGAAATGATGATTCAACCAAAATCATTGGAAAAGGCACAGTCAGAATTGGGAACAAGACTACAAAGGTAGAAAATGTTCTACTAGTAGAAGATATGAAACATAGTCTTCTAAGTGTGAGTCAAATGTGTGACCAAGGTCATAAAGTTACTTTCTATTCACAAAAGTGAGAGATAAGAAAAGAAGGTTCAGGAAAGTTGATTGCTATAGCTGCGAGAACTTCAAGAAACATATACGTGTTAAGTGAAATTGGAAATGAAAAGTGTTGTTTAGGAAAGTAAGATGAAATTTGGCTATGGCACAGAAGAATGGGTCACATACATTTTGATAACCTTGTCAAAGTTAGCAAAAGAGAAGCAGTCAGAGAAATTCCCTAGATCACGAAACCAACCAACACTTTATGCAAGCATTGTCAACAATGAAAGAAAACAAAGACTAGGTTCAAATCAAAGGAATATTCAACAACAAGACCATTGGAAATTGTAAATACTGATCTAATTGGACTTGTTATCACATATAGTTGTCAAGAGGCAACAGGTCATCCGATTTCATGATATGCACAATAAGTGTCAAAGAAAAACGTTCAGATAAAAGGTATGAAGTGTTGAAGTGCCCGAAATCTCGAAGCGCCCGAAATCTCGAAGTGGTTGAAGTCCCAAAGACCCAAAGTGGATCTTGACCATCCAAATCCAAGAGCCACGTGTCATCGGATCCCTAGCTCCGGAGGATTTGCTTGGGGTAAATAAAGTTTGAAGTTTGAAAAGTCCGAAGCTTGAATTGCAAAGCAGATCTCAGTTGTCGATTGAAAAAGGGAAGATCTGATCCATTCATCTAAAGAGGGAAGATTTGAGCCACGTTTCAATATCGATGTAGGTAGTTAATGAAAGTGAGAGAGTTTGTTGAAACCTTATCTCACCACATAAATGGAAATCCAGGCCAGACTGTTAGCAAGTTGGTTCTTCTGCAGGTTCTTACTGAAACATGATTTCATCTGAGAGAAGCTCGCATCTGACAAAAGATTGCATGTGCAGTCTTCCAAAGAACATGCAGATGTAAAGCCTTGTATGCAAATACTTGGGCACACCTCTGCTAGAAGTGGCGAATTGTTCTGATTATATAGGATTCATTTTGATATTTTTTTATGGTCGATGGTTGATCTAGGCTATCACATTGTAAAGTTTTGATGAAGCTCTGGTTCTTCTAGTTATGTATCTGTATTTGAGACTTATCGTTTAATGAAAGTAAGCTTCCTTTCCATTTCTCTATAAAAACCGTGTTATAACACTTGGGCATGGATGATCTAGTTGAGGGTAGTTATGTTGTTGTGATGTAGATTTTATCACAGTGGCATCGCAACCAGTTTTAATCAGTTTCCTGTGTTGTCTTTTCCCTCTTACATTGGATGGTTCGGGCATGTAAGATCCATTTGAGCTGTTGCAGTTGCAGGGTGATGAAGGTTTGATCATACTGTTGCTGTAACTGTGTTTCTTGCACCATATTTCAATGTCTGAAGCTTGATTCGAGATTTCTCTTGAATATTGAGTTTTTCCTCTCCGAGCTGCTGGAAGGCCTGATGCCCATAGTAGTCTCATTCATATTTCTCGCTAATTATTCCCTCTCCTCACATTTAATCTCATTGTGTTGACTGAATTTGATCAAGACCTCACCTACTTGTGCATGTTGGTCCCTGTTTTTTGAGTTAAAACGATATTGTCTTGAGTCTGTGCCCATTCAACCTCTTTAAAACCAACCCGTGACATATAAAAATGTGATGGGTACTGGGATTACCTCCAATGGAATATGGAGGTGACTTCTAGTGTTAAAAGGACCAACTATAACAAAGGGCTTAAAAGGTGAGAAATACTTTATGTTATTAGTTGATGATTATACAATAATGACCGCAGTTTTCTTTCTCAAGAATAAGTCAAAATATTTTGAAAACTTCAATATCTACAAGGAAATGGTTGAAAATGAAATGGATTCAAAAATAAAATTCTTGAGATCTGATAATGGAGGATAGTTCACTTCAAAGGAATTTATGGACTACTATAGTAGTCATGGAATAAAAATGAAATTCTCTGTTGCTAGGACACCTCAACAGAATGGAGTTGTTGAAAGAAAGAACAAGACAATACAGGAAATGGCTTGAAAAATGCTAATGGATTCCAAATTGATAGATATTTTTTGGACACAAGAAGTGCAAACAACAGTTCACATTTAACACAAAGTAATTCTTAGAAACAATAGTGGAAAAACTGCTTACGAGCTATGGAAAGGAAGACCAACAAATGTAAAGAACTTTAGGGTCTTTGGAAGAAAATTCTACATGAAAAGAGAAGATGACATAATGAGAAAGTTTAACTCTCATGTGAACAAAGGAGTGCTTGTTGGTTACTCAAGTACAAGAAACACATACAAGTGTTACAGCCTGAGATTGAACAAAGTGGTGGAAAACATCAACGTAACAATTGATGAAACAGGTAGACAATAATTTAAGGAAGAAGAAAATGAATCAATGGAACAACTTTACAATGAAGAAACAAAAGATGAAAACGAAGGGGAAGATGAAGAGGATCTGACAGAAACAGAAGAGCAAGTTCAACAAGTAACTCCAAAAACACCTATTAGACGAGTACAAAAGAATCATCCTTTAGATCAGATTATCAGAAACAAAGATGCATGAGTTGAGACTAGAAGAAGAATCTGTTCACTAGAAGAAACAAACCTAGCACTCATATCTACAATTGAACCAACGTATTTTGAAGAGGCCAGCAAGGATGAATTTTGGAACAAGGCCATGGATGAATAATTGGATCAAATAGAGAAAAATGACATTTGAGAATTGTTTCCAAGACCAAAGGATAAGAATGTGATCGACACAGAGTGGGTATACATGAATAAATTAAATGAATATGGACAAGTTACAAGGAACAAATCTAGAGTGGTATGTAAAGGATATGCACGGGTTGAAGGAATCGACTTTGAAGAGACATTTTCCCCAGTTGCCAGAATGGAAGAAATCTGATTGCTTTTAGCTTATGCATGCTCCAAAAATATTAAAGTGTATTAGATGGACGTAAAATCATCTTTTCTGAATGGTGAACTTGAAGAAGAAGTCTACATTGAACAACAGTTGTCAGAGAATGCATATTATGTGTGTAAATTAAAGAAGGGATTGTATGGTCTAAAACAGGCTCCTAGAGCATGGTACTCTAGACTGGACAAATATCTACAACAGGCAGGGTTCAGAAGAGGAAGTGCAGACAACAACCTCTACATCAAGGTAAGTCAAGATAGTATTTTATTAATTGAAGTTTATGTTGATGATATTATTTTTGGTAGTGATGATGACAGGTTAAGCCAGAAATTTGCAAATGATATGCATAATGAATTTGAAATGTCATTACTTGGAGAACCATCCTTGAACTATCCTTCTTTATGGGACTTCAGATACATCAAAGCAACCAATGAATTTTTATTTCTCAAACTAAGTATATAAGAGAAATGCTAAAGAGATTTGGAATGGAAGATTGCAAACCAATTATCACTCCCATGCAAATTAGTTGCAAGTTAATCAAAGATGATGATTCAAAGTCTATAGATCAGAGGCAATACAGATCAATGATTGGTAGCCTATTACATGTGACAACATCCAGACCGGATGTAATGTAGGCAATTGTGTTAGAAAAACAAGATCGTGGAGCAATAAAATAAAAAAAATGAGCAAGTAAAATACAAAATATACACAATACAATAGAGACATAGATATACGTGGTTCACCCAGTGTGGGCTACATCCACCAGAGAAATTGTCAGTTCCTTCCTTTATTATTATCTAGCAAATGAAGGGATACAACCTACAACAAACCTGCTATAACTTCCTCTTCTTTCTCTCATAGTATCATATCTCAGAATACAATATTCACCATAATTCATAGCCACAATACATTTCCCTCATAACAGAGGGTTGCCTTCTAGGGAAAAAAACCCTAACATAATTTCTACCATTAGATCTGGGACCTTATAATGAACGGTCCATATTTACAATGAAATTAAAATATACACTTACAAGGAAAATTTTCCTTCTGGGGATGTTGCCCCCGTAACCCCCAGACCCCGCAAAGGGGGTAACCCCCCCTCAACACTCCCCCACGTGGAAAAGTGTACATTATTTTGGGGTGTAAAGTCTTCATGGGGTATAAAAATGGATGAAAACAAATACCTTTGAATCTGGAAGATAATCAGGCTTCACAACCAACAAGTTTGATAGGTGGCACGATTTCAAGAAGCACCAAAGGAATAACATGTGTTAGCAGTGAACATGATTTTCAGATATCTCAAAGGAACAAAATAGTTTGGATTATGGTATCAAAAATGAAAGGATCTATCTCTTATTTCCTAAACATATGTAGATTGGGCAGGTTCGATTGATGACCGACAAAGCACTAGTGGAGAAATGTTCTACTTGGGTGAGTTTTTAGTATCATGGCTAAGAAGGAAAAATTCATCAATATCTCTATCTACAGCTGAGACAAAGTATATTGCAACAACAACATCTTGTACACAGGTTATTTGGATGAAACAAACTCTGACATATATACAGGTTGAGTATGATGAGCTCACTCCAATCTATTGTGATAATACAAGTGCCATCGGTATCTCAAAGAACTCGGTGATGCACTCCAAGACGAAGCACATTGCAATCAAGTATCACTTTCTATGGGAACAGGTTGCAGAAAATAATTTCAGAGTTGAGTATGTGGGCGCAAAAGAACAAGTGGCAGACATCTTTACAAAACCACTTCCACGGGAAGCCTTTGAGTATCTTTACCAGAGACTTGGAGTTATTTATACTCCAAAATGAATGCTTTTGAATGATTATCTTATATGTCTTATATGTACATGAGGAAGCACCATAAAGAGGATAGTTCAGTTAGGGGGAGTATCCCCATATGAAAAAATACCTTTTGCATTGATGACAAAGGGGGAGATATTTATTAGATGCAGAGGACAGAGGCATGATTCCAGGGGGAGCAATGGTCACAGAGATGTAGAGGACAAAGCCATGGTTCTAGGGGTAGCATGAGTGATATGAATTCAATATTGCATGAAATGATTTCAGTATTGCATCAAAGTGTTTCCATCAATTCCAAAGGGGGATATTATTGATTAAGGTTGGTTTTCATTGATTTCAACCCTTGAAGAAAGTCTGATAGTGAATTCTTGTAGCACAAAGGTTTGGGTAATGGACCCAAGGTTGTTTCATGTCTAATGGTATGAGTTTTAATATATTTGAAGGTAATAATATTCTATATGGATAGTACATGTCATTCCATTTCTAGTGTTATGTGGAACGTCACATAAATCCTCATGATTATAGAGTTATGGCCATGAGAAGTTGGAGAACCCAGGTTTGGGTAATGGACCCAAGTTTGTTTGATGGATAACGGTATGCATTTTGATATATTTGAAGGTAATACTATTCTAGATGGATATTATATATCATTCCATTTCTGGTGGTATGTGGAACGTCACATAACTCCTCACGGTTTGAGAGTTATGGCCTTACGAAGTTGGAGGGCCCTCATATGTCACCTAAAAGCCCCAAAAGGTGAAAGTAGTCAAAGTGGTTTAAAAGATTTTAGAAGGTAAATAATAAAGTGAAGTGATGAGTGTACTATAATTCAAAGTGAATACAAAATAAATTATTTAAATAATAAATTTAATGGAGAAATTAGAAGTGGGTTAACCCTAAAA
>SNQJ01S0024458.1:141278-161028 GCA_010110895.2 Picea sitchensis | reverse complement strand
AATATATCCTCAAGTGATGACTAATGAGTTAGTTAATATTGCCTAGCCTAGTCATCATGCATGATTTTAGGATCTAGAGCAAATCTCTCTATGAGGTGGCATCACCCATTGTACTATAAATATGTAACATTGGAGTGAATAATTCAGGTGTTGGCTATTATGCCTTTTCCACCATGTTGTTATTATTCTTTATGATTTATCAGTGCATTCATTGTTCATTTAGAGTACTAGAATAATTTTGTTTGTTTTTAATCTTTTTTAGATCAATTATCTTAAAACAATTATTTTCACAAGGCTTTGCTCAAACCTTGTAAACTGTATATAACTATTGTATATAAACATTGTTAGTTAAGCATTTGTAATTAAAGTGTCAACTGTTAGAGTAGTATCTTTAGTTAGTTTTCATCTTTTAAATTGTTTTAGGATCTTAGTTGGCTAAAGGAGACATAAAACACGTCAGGGTAGATTATACCAAACGACTTGGGTTAAGTAGACAAGATAGAACCGAATCTTCCCTTCCCGTTGACGGTGTGTCCTAAATGTCCATCAACACGCCTGGACGAGATTGTTACAGAGCAGATGATTCAAGAGCTCGTTGAGCAGGAATCTCAGGTGAAGCAGCAAGTCGAGGCCATCCGAGTGAAGATTGAGGCCTTCGAGGTAGCACTTCCTAGATATGAGTGACTTGTGACGAGTCACAATTGAGTGTTGGGGGCCTGTTGGCCCTCGACCAAGTTTTGAGAAAATCTTGGTAAGGTTTGACCACGTTTTGGATTTTGACATAGTGATTGAAGATGGAGCGCCCAGACGGAGCTGAGATCGTGGATCTCACTTGTTTTGTGGGCTTTGTGGACCCAACAAGGGGTTCTTAGTGTTTTTGTAATGGGTTATGGGATTTCGGCCCATGAGTTTACCCATGTTTAGGCATTTTTGTAAGAAAATGTAAAAGTATAAATAGATAAGAATGTATGGTAGAAGTAGAGAAGTGGAAGATATCTTGCAAGGCTAAGTGCAAGTAGTTTTGGGCTGCTTTTTGTAACAACTTGTGTATGTAAGGCTTTGTGTTGTGACTTGGTTTTGGGAAAGAGGATCTGACTCTCAGTGCACAGATATCTCGTCCTCTGCAAAGCTTAGCTCTATGGATGAGTGCATAGGAGTAGATGAATGTAAGAGATGGAATAATAATAAAGAAGACAAAGTAGTTGGTGGACGTAGCCCCACACTGGGGTGAACCACGTATATCTTGTGTCTTTTTATGTTCTTTATGCAGTGTTGTTTATATTATGAATCTTATTTTCTTATTATGTATGTTAGATAGATATATAGATTCTTAGTGCTTCACATGTGTTAATGATGAATGCATGTTAGATCTACTCTATGTTGTGTGCTAAGTAGTTGAAGTGCTTAATAGTTTTTGTTACTGCGCCAATCTATCTTAGGGTTTGTTTTGTGATGTTAATAAAGCTAATGAACTAATTCATATCATCTTATAAGTATTATTAAAGTATTTTGCAAAGTGTTATAATCATAGATCTGTGCCCCATCTTGCTTACAAACACCTGAGTCCTTTAACCTCCCTGCCTCTACCTCGGGTGAGACTTTTCCTGCTTTGCAAGTGTTGCCGAAAGGGTCGGTAGTTAGGGTTTTGTTGGTGCACTTTTAGAGTTGAACCTTGGGTCTGCCCCTGTGCCAACATGCTTCATATGAATGAATTATTGATATATATAAGAAATCATTTCACTATTTTGTCCCATTTTGGTTTTCACGCAAATATTGGTGTATTGTGTATTTGATGTGATGTTGTGATGCTACTTATGATTATATTCTCATGATATATTGAATGAAATCATCGATAATACATTGATGATAAATTGTTGAATATTTTTTATAAAGTTGATGTTTATGTATTGTGGTTAAAAGTGGTACAAAGTTCTCATATTGATTCAACCCCCCCCCCCCCCTCATAATATTCCAATAATTGGTATGAGAGTGAGGTTCCTTCAAGGAAATAGTTTAACCATTAGGAGGAAGATCATGGAATATGATGATATTGAGTACCACATTTCAATGGTCAGAGTGGTCTGAATTATGAGATATGGAGCTCAAAGAAGAAATTATGTTTTAAGGAACATGCTTATGATATTTGGAAATCATTTGTTACGGGATACACTGCTACAAAGAAGCCAAAAACAACAACCAAGAAGGAATTGAAAAGAAACAAAAAAATAGCAATGGATTTCATCTGGGAAGGATTACCTGACTCAGTAAGAGAAAAGGTTGGAAAATGTTAATTAGCTAAATAACTTTTGAACAAGTTACATAATCTCTACTTTAAGGAATATCCCTTCACAAATCCATAGAATGTTAAAGAAGACAAAAGAACACAAAAAGAAGAAAGATTCTCATCATGTCAAATAGATTCAAAAGAAGAAGATTGTGAAGAAGACATAATAGACCTTGAATCATAGTTGATCAGTTCTTTAGACAAATTGACAAAATAAAGGAAGAATAACAAGTCTCTTGAGGAACAATTAGTCAAGAATAATTCTCAAGAAAGTTCCTAAGAATCCCAATAGGTCATCGTGAAACTAAATGCTCAACTAGAAGAAGCCATAAAGATTGAAGAAAGAGACAAAGGTTAGATGGAAGAAAAAAAATGTTTGGAAAACGAGATATAAGCACTAATAAAGGACACAATGAAAGAGAATCGGTGTTTGGAATCCAAAAGAACGGAAGCAGAGAAAGAGAAAATATTTTGATAGATCATCTTAAGGAAATAACTGAGGACTTAAATCAACTTGAAGTAGAATTTGATCAAGAAGAAAGACGACTTGAAAAGGAAATCATCTCCTTGAAGATCCAACTTAAAGAAGAAAATAAAATAGAATAATTCATTAAGATTCAGATGATGAAGAAAGAATAATACGTTGAGAATCTTTAAGAAGAAGTTGTCACATTTAGAGACAAAATCATCAATCTCAACAAGAACGTTGAAGAGCTAGAAGAATCCACATGATCACTAGAGAATGTTGAGAAGAAGCACTCCAGGTTTCCATAAAAGAAGAATGAAGAAAAGAGTAAGAGTTATGCAGAAGTACTCAAAGGAAGGAATCATGGTCAGCCAGAGCCAAAGAAAAATGATAGAGATACATATTCAAGAAGACCCTCCACATTCAAGCCAAAAAGAAGCTTCAATCATGATCATGATTATCCAATGGAGGAATTCAGAAGGACTTCACTGCAAATAATATCATTCACTCCTAGGTATGTAAATGTTTTCATGGTCATTGTTTTTATTGTACTAACTTTTGACATAAAATTGAAAATTGCAGAGCTTATGGAATAAATTTTCAAGCAATAAATGCTTATGTGGGCCACATAACATTGAATGTTACGAATTCCACAACTATGGTCACATATGTCATGATTATAGAAGCATGATGGATACTTCTATCATATACAAGAAAGTTTAGAAAAGAAAACAATAACAGGTAAAGGAAGATCAAATGAATGAAGGACACCCACAAGTCATACTCTCATGATTGGAAATAGTATGAGATCAAGAAAAAATTAAACTGTTAGATATAGAAAGGTTTGGAGAAGAAATGAAAAAAAAGAAGAATAGATGAATAAAGAACAGGTCCCAGAGATCACATAATTTGTAGTAATGCGGGAAAGAAAAGAAGAACAAGTGAATAAGGAACAAGTCCAAGAGATTGTACTTTCAAGAATTGTAGTGCAAGATCAATCCACAAGAAAAAGGGAAAAAGTTAGAGTTCATAAAGATGATGAGTCTGCAGACAAAGAGGAATATTACTATGCATTAGAGTGGGTATTGTTTTGAGCTACCTGGCTTGGAGACTCCCATTCAATATGAATATTGAATAGGTGGAGTTACTGAAGTAGCTACTACAAATCATAGGATCATATTTGAAACATGTTGAAGTATTTTCAAAGACAGATAGAAAAAATATAGAATGATAGATTGATCAGTTGAGAAGTTTCATTCCCATGAAAATATCAGTTGGCAGCCTTTAGGAAGGGATATCTTTAGTACAGTTTGTTCTAGACATGTAGAGTTTGAATTGAATATAGATCAGTGGACACACTTGATTCATTTTTAAGAAACAAGAATATGTGATGATTAGTTATATCCGTGAAGCCTTCATGATAGCACAGTAACAGATGGGTCAACATTGTGGATAGTTGAGTAGTAGAGTTATGGACAGTTCATGACACATGGAAAATGATGGATTCATGAGATGCTTAGCAGGTACAAAAATCATGGGTCAGAAAATATTTATAGTAGCTTATTTACAATTGGAATCAGTTGGAATTAGTTAGGCAAGCAGTGAAAGTCACAGTAGAACAGGGAAAGAGAAATTGTTAGTAGAAGAAGAAAATCATTGAACAATATGGTCAAGTCAACATGACAAGTGAAGTAATGAATTTTTTATAAATATGTCAGTGAAATTAAAGAGGAAGCACCAATGGAAAGTTAGCAAGAATTGGAAGAGAGGAAAGGAAACACTTATAGGTATCCTAACATTGATCTACATGAAATTTTGTAGAGAATTCAAGGGAAGATAAATCATCAGAGAAAGAGATCCAGAAAGTAACATCAGTGGCATACAGACAGGGGGGATTTTATTTTTTCTCATGATGTCAAAGGAGAGGATCACGAACATATACATCGAAACTGAGAGAGAGAGAGAGAGAGAGAGAGAGAGAGAGAGAGAGAGAGAGAGAGAGCAGATGCATGAAGACAGGGGAGAAACCCAAAAGAGAGAGACCCATTTCCATTGATGTCAAAGGGGGAGAGTGAAGAACATTGATGAGGGGAAATGGTCATAGGGGGAGCATGAGTGTTGGAGAATTAGTGTTTCCATCAGCATTTCCATCAATGCCAAAGGGGGATATTATTGGACAGTTGGTTTCCATTGATATCAACCCTTATATATTGATGTCAACCCTTGGATAAGTCCATAATTCCTATAGATGTGGTTGATATTGATGGTGATTTAGTTGTCAGTGATGGATTGGTTGATCTTAGCATATGTATTGGGTGAATTTGATGAAGTATACATGAAGCTTAGAAGTTGTGTTCATGGTACCCGAAGTTGTTTGAGGAATATGGACATGAAGGATAGTGTAAATGCAGGTAAGAGACTCATGGATTGATAATACTCATCATGTAATTTACGATGATAGGTGGTACGCCCTATGGATCCTCATGGTTGAGGATATATGGCTTTGTACATATTGGAAGACCCTCAAGAATAATCTAGAAACTCCTAGAAGGTCAACAAGAAGTCAATTATTCTAGAAGCCTCTAGAAATTATTCAAGATGTTTTCTAGTCAAAGTGGTTACAAAAAGAAGTTAATTATTGGTAAATAGTTGTAAAAAATAAATTATGAATTTACTAATTATGGGTAAAGTATTTGCAACAAGAATGTGGGTTATCCTTAAAACAAGGAAAGTGGGTAAAACAGTTACAAGATATCTCCTAAAGGAAGGCACTTGGGAAGTATAAATAAGAGATCAAGAGACTCCCATTAGTGCCTATTGATCACATTGAATATCTATCTTGTGAAACATTTTTGGCAGGTATTTTATTAAAATATCTGAGATAGCAAAAATCTGAGGTAGTAGAGGAAGAGTGAAAACAAAGTTTTTTTAATACAAAGGAGAGTGAGGGTTTGTATAAAATCCTAATTTTGATGGCCCTCGTGGGTCAAGCATAGGGCGTCACATGAGGTACCCCGACGATTTTCCTAAGTGGCATCATGTGAGGCCCCACGTGACAGGTATTCTTCATCCTATGAGGACAAGAAAAAGGTAAAGGAGGATTCTTGTTCCTATTTTTTGAGGTATGAGGTGAACCTACAAGACTGTGTATCAGGTTCAGAAGCACTAGGTCAGTTACAAAAGTAAAATGTATGTTTATATGGTTGTTTTAAGTTTGATCTTGGTGATTTCTTCAGGTATTTTCATGTGAGGTTGAGCATATTCCCTTGAGGTACTATTGGTTGTATTGTATATGTTGTATGAGGAAGATCTAAAGAGGCCCATTGCTGGTACACTTGTTTTTTGTACTTGTCACACATTCTTGTGTATTTTGTTGAGGCATATCTTGTGTCATATGGTACATGTTTGAGGCAATCTGGTTGAGATGTATTGTTGAAGATATTGGTACAAGATGAGGTTGCATAACAGTGAGGGTTTGATACATGGTTTATGTGATAGCTCATTATATTTGGTATATGTCATGGTTGTGGTAGTACATGTTTGAGGTTGAATCTTGGTGATATTGAGGATCATGCTTGAGGTATGTGTTTGTGAGGTTTTTTATATGACTTAAGGCACATATTGGATGTATGGTACATGCTGGTTGAGGTATATTTGATAAGGTATATTGTTGGTTCATATCTTGGTTATATTGGTATATGGTGTATGGCATTATATGGTATATGGTAGAGACACTTGTTATGCTTGATGTGAATGGTTGGCACATGGTTGGCACATGGTATGGTACATATGTTGATGTACATGGTATGGTTCAGGATTGATACTTTGTATGATGTTGATGTGCATGGTTGATGCACAACTTGGTACAATTGTTGGTGCATGGTTGATGCACTTCTTATGGTACATGTTGATGGTTTGGTACATGCTTGGTAGAACCATGTGTTGGTGATGTTGGAAATATAGTTGAGAGGTTCCCTTTGTATGTGATCCATGTGAGAGGATATGGTTGAGTATCGGTGAYAGTGATAGGCTGGAYAGGTTGAACAATGAYAGGTTGGACATGTTGAAMAATGACAGGTTRGTTGATGTGATAGGTTGGTCAGTGACAGGTTGGCCAGTGACAAGTTGGTCAATGACAGGTTGGTGTGACAGGTTGACCATGACAGGTTACATACTGATGTGATAGTGGCAATGATAGTGACAATGGAAGTGATTTTGGTAGTGATAGTTGGTCTACATTTATATTTCAAGGAAGTAGGTTGGGGCAAGGATAGGTGGTTGTATCCACCTTCTGGTTGGTGCCACATATATCAGGGGGTTGTAGCCTCTTTCCGGTTGGATCTAGACAATTCAAGGAGTTGTAGCTTCCTTCAGGTTGGATCCTAAGAATAGGGGGTTGTATCCTCCTTCCAGTTGTAGCTGGAGAATTTGGAAGTTGGTTCTTCCTATGAATGGATTCTTGATATATATAAGAAAGCATTCTGTGGTTTTCTCCCATTTGGGTTTCCATGTAAACACTAGTGTACTATGTATTGTTGGGTATGTGTTATATTATTTGTATGAGTAGTAGTGTTTGCGCATTGCATCGGATGTGCAGGGGGTTCGGTGGAAATACCCTTGAAAAAAAAAATCTTCCTTGGGAAACATGTCACATATTGAGGTGGTTTTTTGGCACATGGTGTTTTGCCGATGGATTTCTATTTTTGGTTAAGGAATTAGGGTTGTTGAATAATCCAGGTCATTGGGTTAGGGTTTTGGATGCCACTGGCTCCTATATGTATATTGTATTGTAAACAATGTATCACTATAAATGAATATAGAATTTGTTGGTTTTCCCGGTTTGGGTTTCCAAGGGAAAAATCTTTGTGTAATGTTTTTATTTTCCATTGTATTTTTTTTGTTCTTTTACTGAAAATCTATTTGCAGTAAATATTTTACAAGGTTAAAATCTACATTTGGTATTAGATCTTTGTTGTCTTCGGGGGGACGCCTTTGTGGTGAAGGGTTTGGATTGGGTCTGTGATAAGCCTTGTTATAGTGGGAGATCTGTGGTATTGATTTTTCAGGTGAAAAGAAATGACAAGAAATTAGAAAATGGAGATTGAGAAGTTTAATGGGCAAAGTTTTGAGTTGTGGAAGATTAAGATGGAAGATATGTTGGTGGATAGAGATCAGTGGATCGCAGTAGATCCAGGTACTGCACCTGCATGAACTTCATCAGATGACTAGAAAAAGTTGGATAAGAAGACAAACAACACAATCTGACTGTGTCTCTCAGATTCAGTATTACTGAATGTATCAGAGGAAGATAAAACCAAGGATTTATGGGATAAGTTGGGGAAGTTATATCAGTCTAACTCCCTAGTGAATAAACTATTCTTGAGAAAGAAGATGTATAACCTGAGGATGAGAGATGGAGACTTGGTGGTAGAGCATTTGAACGCCTTCAATATTGTGGTAAGTCAGTTAGTATCTGTTGAGATTAAAATTTCATATGAATATAAATGTATCAGCTTACTGTGTTCTTTACCAGACTCGTGGGATAGTATGGTTGTGGACATATGTAGTAATAAAAATTCATTGAAGTTTGATGAAGTGGTCTCATCTTTGTTGTTGGAGGAGATGAGATAGAAGAATATGGAAGGACAGAGCACAAACACATTATTTGCAAGAGGATGATCCCAGGAAATAAATAGATCTAAGTTCTCAAGTGGGAGATCTAAGTCTAAGAGTAGATATAAATCTCCCAGAAATTTTGTAAATGTATGTTGGATATGTGGAAAAGAAGGGCACTACAAGAAGTAGTGTAGATCAAAAGTTGAGAAAAAGAAGGGATATGAAGAATCTCCTTCTATAGAAGAAAAGACCTCCAAGGAAGAAGGAGGGGATGTGTACTTGGCTTCTTCAATAACAAATGTAGATCATGAGGCATGGTTGGTTGACTCTGGTGCATCCTTTCATATGACTCCTCAAAGGGAGTGGTTCTGTGAATATGAAAGGTATGATGGAGGTAATGTTTTTTTAGGTGATGATTCGAAAACCAGAATCATAGAATGAGGAAAAGTCAAGTTGAGGCTCATAGATGGAAGGATTAGAACACTACCTAGTGTTCTTCACATCCCAGGTTTGGCAAGAAATTTGATTTCTGTAAGCAAAATGGACGATGCATGGGTAAAAACAGTATTTGAAAAGGAAACCTATATGATGGTTCGAGGAGAAATGGTGTTGCTGAAGGGAGTTCGGTTTGGAACTCTGTATAGGATTCAAGAAATTACTATTAGTTATGGGTGTAATCATTCCATTGTTCCTGATATTGGAGTTGAAGAAGAAATAACTCTTACAGTCTCTAGAGAAAAGGTTATGTTGTGGCATCAAAGACTAGGGAATATCAGAGAGAAGGGTCTTCAAATACTACACAGTAAAGGTATGGTTGAAGTTATGTCTAAATTCTCTCTGGATTTTGATTTTTGTGAACATTGTCTATATGGGAAGTAGAATTAGGTAATCTTCCCCTATGGTGCAATGAGGGAAGAAGGAATTTTACATCTAGTTCAAAGTGATGTTTTTGGACCTGTGTCAGTCCCATCATTGGGAAAATCAGTGTACTACATCTCATTTATAGATGACTTCTCGAGGAATAATTGGATATATTTCCTTATGAAGAAATATGAAGTCTTTGACATGTTTACATATTTTAAGGTTCTTTTTGAGAATCAAATAGAGAAAAGAATTAAGGTGTCGAGGACAGATAATGGTGGAGAGTTCTGCGGGAATGAATTTGAAGAATTTTGTGAGAAGTGTGGTATAGAAAGGCAGAAGACTACTCCATATACACCTCAATAGAATAAATTTGTAGAAAGAATGATTAGGATGCTGATGGAAAAAGAAAGGTGCATGCTCAGTGTTGTCGGGTTAGGGAAAGAATTCTGGGTAGAGGTAATGGGTACTGCATGTTACCTGGTAAACAAATCACCCTCATCAATGATGGATGACAAGACTCCATAAGAGGTATGGACTGGTAAGGAACCTTCTCTCACACATCTCAATGTATTTGACTGTGATGCATATGTTCATGTTCCAAAGGAAAACATGAGTAAGCTAGATAAGAAGGCCGAAAAGTGTATCTTTATTGGATATAAAGATGGTCTTAAAGGTTATAATCTTTGGAACCTAGAAACTAAGAAGGTAGTGTATAGCCAAGATGTGGTATTTAGAGAAATGAAGGATGTTTTTAAATAGGAAGTCCTACCAAGTAAGGAAGAACAAGAGAAGATAGAGTTTGATTTAAAGGATGATGAATCAAACTCTACAGAAGAACAAGAATCAAAAGAAGAAGTTCTTCATACTCTAGTATTGAGGAGATCGGTTTGAGAAAGAAGGCTACTGGAAAGGTATAATCCATTTGATTTTTGTTCAAATTTTGCTTTGTCTATTACTGATGATGATACTAGAACTGTCAGGGAGGCAATGGATTTAGAGGATGGAGATCTCTGGAAAAGGGCCATGGACGAAGAAATCACATCTTTGGATAAGAATGAGGCTTGGGATCTAGTGGAGTTGTCGATTGGAAGAAAACTCATTGGTAGCAATTGGGTATTTAAAAACAAGCTAAATGAAGAAGGAAAAGTGGGGAAATACAAAGCTTGGTTAGTAGCAAAGGGTTATTCCCAGGTTGAGGGAATTCATTTTGGTGAGATTTGTTCTCCTGTTGCCAAGTTAACCTCTATAAGATTTTTGTTATCTGTTGTTGTTGCATTTTATTTTGAAGTAGAATAGATGGATGTGAAGACAACATTCCTACATGGGGATCTAGAAGAATAAATCCATATGAAGCAACCAGAAGGTTATGTTGTGAAGGGAAATAAGGATCTGATATGCAAGCTAAATAAGTCCTTGTAATGTTTAAAACAATCACCAAGGATGTGGTATCAAAAATTTGATACTTATATGATGGTACTTGGCTTCACAAGAAGCAAAGAGGATCATTGTGTGTATTTTAAATTAATTGGTGATCATTTGATTTCTTTGGTATTGTATGTGGATGACATGTTGCTGATAGGAAACAACAAGGAGATTATCCAGGATGTGAAAACTCAGTTGTCCTCTAAATTTGACATGAAGGATCTCAGTGCTTCAAATTTCATTTTGGGCATGGAAATTAGAAGAGATCAGAAAAGGAAGAAACTCTGGTTAAATTAGAGAAAATATGTTGAGACAATATTGCAGAGGTTTAATATGCACGAATGTAAACTGGTCAAGGTTCCTATTCATGTTGGTGTAAATTTATCTGTGGATCATTGTCCCAAGACACATGAAGAGGAGGAGGACATGTCTCATGTTCCATATGTGAGTGTAGTTGGAATTTTGATGTATTCAATGGTTTTTACTAGACCGAACATTGCACATGCAGTGAGATTTTTGAGAAGGTATATGTCAAAACCAGGGAATGAGCATTGGACAACAGTAAAAAGGGTTTTCAAGTATTTGTGTGGCACTGGCAGCTATGGATTTTGATACAAAGGAAGATTGGGATTGGACATAGTCGTGGATATACATGGCTTTGTGGATGCATACTGGGATGGATATCTGGATCTTAGGAGATATATAAGTGGCTATGTGTTTAACCTATTTAGAGGAGAAATAAGTTGGATGAGAAAAAGATAGGTTGTAGTGGCACTTTCAACTACAAAAGTTGAATACATGGAAACCACTCATGCAAGTAAGGAAGCAATATGGTTACAAATATTGTGTTCAGGTATTGGGTTGGTACAACAAGTTGTAAGGATAGAGTGTGACAGTCAGAGTGCAATATTTTTGGCGAAGAACTCATCTTATCATTCAAAGACAAAGCATATTTATATTCAATATCACTTTGAGAGAGACATGATTGAAGAAAAGAAAGTATCATTGATGAAGGTGGACACTTTGAAGAATGTTGTAGACTCATTAACAAATTCTATGAGCACTGAGAAGTTCTCTTGGTGTAGAGGATCCATGGGCATTGTTGCCCTGGATTGTTGACTATGTAACCTTGTATGCAAAGAAAACAACAAGTCAGAGAAAGTTGGGTATGTGTTATATTCTTTACACGAGTAGTAGTGTTTGTGCGTTGCGTCGGGCGCATAGGGGGGAAAATCCCCCCACGTGGGTATTTAGGGGCACCGCCCTCAAAAAAAAATTTCCTCGAGAAACGTGTCACATATTTAGGTGGTTTTTCGACACATGGTTTTTTGCCGATGATTTTCTATTTCTGGTTAAGGAATTAGGGTTGTTGACTAATCCAGGTCATTGGGTTAGGGTTTTGGATGTTGTTGGCTCCTATATGTATATTGTATTGTAAAAAATGTATCACTATGAATGAATATAGAATATGTTGGTTTTCCTAGTTTGGGTTTCCAGGGGAAAAATCTCTGTGTAATGTTTGTATTTTCCATTGTATCTTTTCTATTCTTTTATTGAAAATCTGTTTGTAGTAAATATTGTACAAGGTTAAAATCTACATGTATTTGATGTGATGCTACTTATGATTATATGCTCATGATATTTTGAATGCAATCATAGATACATTGATGATAAACTGTTGAATATTATTGCTATTGTTGATGTTTATGTATTTTGGTTAAAAGTGGTATAAAGCGATCATACTGATTCACCCCCCCTCCTCTCAGTATTCCAACATATGAGTCTAAAAAAGAGGTAAAATTTTAATTGATAGGGTTTAATTTTCATGGTTTAATGAGCATATAAAGGGTTTAAAATCAAGTTCATAAAGGTGTCTTTTTCATAGTTTAACGAGCATGAAAAAGAGTTAAAAGTTGGGTCATTTGGAGAGACCGAGTGGCTTAAAAACATGCTTTTATGTTTCAATCATGTGGAGTTGACCTAGGAAAAATTAATATAGACTAATATTTGCAAGTGAAGTCCACTCATGGAAGTATTTTTCTCCATGGGTTCACAAAACGAAGGAAAACAAATGAAAAAGGAAATAGGTCAAGTGTGACTGCAATGGTGGTAAGTGGGATCAAGGAAAACAACAGTGCAACAGTAAGCACCAAGACATAAGAAAAAAATGCATATGCGATCGTAAAGAAATAGAAAATATGGGAACCCCCTTGGGATATGGACAAAAAATAGGTGTAGAGAGAAGAATGAGGTTGAACTTCGAGTTATGACAAGTATAAAAGAGGGATCTCAAGCATACAAGGAATTGTAGTATGTGCACCAAATGGAAATCAGGGTGCTAACTAGGGATCCCATGAAGGGTAGGAAAGTATGTACAAGTTACAATGTGAAAAAAGAGAATGTCTAATGTCACAAACTCACATGATCAAACCTAATACTTTGTGACAGAGGAACAAATTGTTAATAATACAATATGATGTTGAAGGGAAAATCCTATCCCTATATGCCAGTTCGAGACATGTACCTCAAGTTCAGTGGTAGTCACCAAAACATCGAATAATATGACTAAATTCCTATAAAAATGACAAAACTAGACCCTTTTGTCAAAATTATACATAAGAAGATCATACGAAATCACAAGAATGCTCCAAAAGTGAAATAACCAGAAGATACTTACTTGGTTTAAGTGTAAAAAGAGGTTTTTTCTGAGCCCAAAAAGATAAAAATTCATTTTTATGGTTAAAAAAGGTCCATTTTCACATTTACCTTGTGTGAAGTTGGAAATTTTAGTGAAAACCCTCCTACCTCCTAAAGCTTCTAGAGTAGATTGTTGGAAAATTTTTAAATCATCTGGCCTGTAATTCCTGAGCTTCTTCTCTTTGATTTGCTTTCATTTTTAAAGTTTTTGAGTGGCTGTAGAATTTTTGGGAGACCCCAAAATATCTCAGGTTACATGGTCTTGGGATAGTAGTGGATGGGTCACGATCACTTGTGTGATTCCAATAAGGAATCCCACAACTGGTCACACATGTCATAGAAGTCAAGCATGACCGTACACTGAAAATTCAAATCTAGCCCATGTTCCATAAAAAAAATTGGATTTTTGTTGATGAAAGATGTTTTTTGAATTTTTTAGGACCTTCTCCCACCTTTATTGAGTGGACACAATGGGATAAGGAGTTAGATGACTTAGAAAAATTGGGATACCAACACACATTGACATCCTTATTAGATTGTGGGCTATTGGAGATGTTGGTGAGGTTTTGGAGCCCTGACTAGCAATGCTTTGAAGTGGGTGGAAATCTCCCGACTATTGAGGTAGAGGATATCTATTTCATCACTATTTTTTCATAGAGTTTGGAACCAATGATCCTATCATGTGAATATGACCTATGTGTTAATGACTATATTGCAGTGTATTGTTGTCTGGGGTTAAGGAAATCCAACAAAATGTTTTTGATTAGAGAGGTAATGGACCTCCCGCTACATACAATTCTCTTCACTATTACTTAGATAGAAGTATCCATGGATCCACATATAGCCTATAAGGGACATATCAAATATGCATTTCAATGCCTCAACCCAAATAGTGCTCAAGTGTAATGTCGAACTTAAAGGATCAATTGACAAGGTGCAGGACCATTTAAAAAAGGTAGTTTGGTTATGGATCCATATTAGTCTCATTCTTTCTAGAGAGGGTCCCATAGGTGAGGCCCCAATTCACTACGACATTTGAAATGTCAATATACCCCAAAATGGTGTGGTGGACCGACTACATGACATGATTCATGGGAGGCAGCCTCAGGTAGGGTGGAAACTCGGTATGGGCCTAACTTCGTTAGCTTGTAAAATGACCATATCATGACAATTGGAGACTTCTCGTATGAGGGTAACGAATTTCATTAGAACCCAAAGTTAGCACTACCTCTTGGGAATAAATGGGCCCCTCTCAGTAAGAATGAAGGACTTTTGAAATTTTATTTTAAAATTTTTCAAGTTTAATAACAATTTTGTGTCTTTGTATATGTAATTTCTTGTGTGGATTATCATAACTAATAAAAGTTGTTGTCATGACGCAGATGTAGGATAGACACAACCAGTAGAATGGGCTCATATTTTCCACAAAAATAGTGATGAGGAGTATTCCAAGGAAGAGGAGGGTGATGCTAAGGGCCCCCAAAAGGTGTGGATGATCCTTGAGATGCTAACCATGGGTTTACCTCCAATGCACATGGAGGAGATTCCTTGTAACGTTCCCCATTACCAGCACTTAACATAATTCTATGATACCACTTTGTAACATTCCCAGATTACTTGAGCGATGCCACTCCATTAATATGGAGTGGATATTCTACACTATAACATTACTCTACGCAAAAACATGTGAGGTAATGTGCATGATCTCAAGCTAGATCACACCATGAAATTTTTTCTCTTCAAACAGTAGTTATAATAGTGAAACTAACACATAATACAACTATGTGCATAATCATTTAGAGAACACAAGTATTATTGTGCATGTAAACACTTTGAACACATGGTTACTACTGCATACATAACCAATCTGGCGCCGCACGCAATTTTTTTTATCCTTGTGCATGCAAACTTATTTCCTACGCGCACAAACAATTTCATCCTCTTGCACACACAAATTATTTTCTTGCACATAGAACAATTCTTGCCTCACCTTGAAAAATCAATACCATTATAAAAAAGTTAACTAACAAGAATACTTAATAACTCTCATACTTTGCATGTGTGACAAAAAATGTTGAATAACAACATCATGCTTACATGTGCAAACAAAATTATGTATAATAACAACAACTAATTATATGAAACATCATATAGAAAATAAACCCATATTAGTCATAGATAATTAAGAGCACAATAATTTAGAAAAGCACATAAAGTACACTTATGTTTTATAAAGAGTCACCAATTGTGCGTAGAGCTCAAACATTCCTCCCACCCATAGACTTTGTTGCTCATAAAATTTAAGCAACAGGTCACCCTAGAGCTAGGGCTTAAACTACACAAGGGAAAAAGGCTTCCTAATGCGAATATAAGGTCTGATAATCAACAATGTTTCTCAGTCCAAGGTGCCCAACTACTGCAACTTGCCTACGGTCTCTCATTCCCCACATGCATGTCCCACCCTAGGAAGTGTGCCCCTTGTCTACTAAAAAATCCCTCAGCCTCCCCACTTCCCTTCTAGGACTTCAACAATATGCTATATAGGAAGTTTTAGATCCATGTAACTAATTCCCAATGCACCAGGGAACAATTCCTAGAAAATCTCTCACCTGGAGAGAATGCTTATGGGCTGGACAACCCTCTTATTCGACAACAAATATCTGGTTACTATATGGAAAAATCCTCCAACCTTTTCTCAGAAGGTAAGGTGATGGAAGTCCCCAATTCATATGATCCGAATGATGATGAAAACAGAGTGAAAATCCCCCCCCCCACAAAAAACAAAAATACACTAAGGTTCAACCATATATTTCCATGGTCATAAATGGACACTTTTCACCTTTGTAAATATCTTTAGCCACTTGGTGACTCATTCCCATCCCTCGAGAACTTAGGATAAATAAATATCCATAAATTATACTTTTATGAAATATTAATAAAATATTCCCTTGGAATTAAGCCCCCTTGGCTCTGCCCTTCTCAAAATATCTTAGCCCCCTTTTCCCTTTTCGGTGGATTTTAGCCTCTCATCTCTTTCTGTCTGATTATTCTACATGCAACGATGTGATTTTATTAATAATTTTAGTGTGATTAAATTTTATAAGGATAAGGACATTGGCCTTTTTGCATCCTATCTTACCATCCCAATAACCACACATGCTCTCTGGCCTTAAACAAGCACATGCAAACTCGGTCCAATGTGCACTTCAAGTTAATCCTCATACACTTACCTAGGTGCGTGCAACATTGTTGAAAGTGTGTGCTCTTCCTTTGGTAAACAATCCTCGCACAATACTTAGGTGCACGTAAAAATGAACCAGAACTTGGTGCCTATGGCTAACTATCCTATATGTACATTTACATTTTCATCTATGGTTGGGTTTTGGATTAGGGGTATTACATTCCCCTCCCCCTTATGTATTCACTTTCCTCAGTGCATTGTATACACATGTACATACAAAATTTCAAAAGTATTCAAACATATGTGGGTAATTTTCTCGCATAGAATCCTCACACTCCCAAGTTTCATCCTCATGATCGTACTAGGTCCATTGGACATTTGCTATCTCCATGGATCGATTCCAGAGATTTTTTATTTCTTGGTTCAATATGCAAACCAGTCACACTCAAAAATCACCTTTTGGCTCCACCTAATTCACATTCCAATCAATGACATGCTTAGCATTAGGTACATACGTTTTAAGCAATGATACATGGAAAACATTATGAATACACAAGGATGGAATAAGTGCAAGCATATATGCGATAATACCAATCCTCTCTAGGATTTAAAATGACCCACAATATCGCGTTGCTATCTTGGAACAATTTCCCAACTTAAGGGAAATGCATCTTGATTTTACTTTCAAGAACACATGGTCACCCATTTTAAACTCTTTATGGGTTATGCCTTTATCGATGCATTTTTTTTTGCCCGTCCTGGAAAGCCTTTAAATTCATCCTTATCTTGACCATCTACTCTTCCATTTCTCGGAGTAGATATGGCCTAAGCACTGATCTGTCTACTGGGTTATCCTAACTCACTGGTGTGTTTCACTTTCTTCCATAGAGTGACTCAAATGGGCTCATGTTTAAATATTCTTGATATCCATTGTTGTAAGAAAACTTTACCAAGTGTAGGTAGTGTTCCCATTTTGATGGTTTATCCATCACATACATCGTGAGCATATATTCAATCATCTTATTTACCCTGTTTGTTTTTCCATCTGACTCAGGGTGATATGATGTGATAAAGTTCATATTTATCCCAAATCCTTTGAATAACCCTTTCCAAAATTTTGATATGATATTAGGATTTCTATCAAACAAAATTGTCTTAGGTACACCATGCATCCTATAAATATATCTCATGTATATATCATAAATGCTAGTTTGCTTGTGAGTTGACTTCACTGGAATAAAATGGGTAGCTTTAGTAAGCTTGTCCACCACTACAATAATAGAATCATGTTGTTTAGCAGTCCTAGGCAGCTTACTAATGAAATCCATGGTTACAACTTACCATTTCCACTCAACAATGGAAAAAGGCTATAGCAAACCAGTTGGGTGTCTGTTCTCATCCTTTACCTTTTTACATTCAATGAATCTAGAAATAAAATTAGCAACCTCCTTTTTCATGCATGGCCAATAGTATTGCTTTTTGACTACTGCAATTGTCTTCTGGTAGCTTGGGTGTCCAACTTAAGGATCTTTATTCCTCCTTGACAATAATAGATTTTTCAACTCCTGAACATTTGGCACATAAACTATGCACCTATACATTAGGATTCCATCCTCTTTTATCTCATAACCTTCAAATTTCTATTGCAATTTACCTTGCTATAAATTTGCCTTTATGTTAACATAGCATTGATTTGATTGAGAAACCTCTAAAATTTTGTCACTCAAACATGATTTGTACATGATAATGGCTATAACATGCATCTCAAGCACCCTCCTACTGAGTGCATTATGTAATAGCCCTAGTTGAATAAGTGCTTAAAATTATAAAGTAAAAATTAATTAAGGGATTAATTGTCTTAACAAGGTATTAATTGAATGTAGATTGATCTAATGATATTAATTAAGTAAGTTATTAATTAATTAAAGGTTATAATTGTGATTAATTAATTAATAATTTAACTACAGATTACATTTGATGACATGAGTAATAAATTTAAGACATTAATAATATATGATATAAAAGGTTATGTACCCAACAAGGGATAACCTGTTAATCTCGAGAAGATAAAACATTAAAGGAAGGATCAGAGACAAGGATGAGGGCATGTAAGGGAGTAAATGAGGAGTCGGTGGAGGAGGGATAAGGGATGAAGGGAGGTTTACGTGAGGGGCATTCGACAGAGGATGGGAAGGGGGACGGAGGATGGATTTTGGGAGGACTGTGAGATTTGCAGGGAGCAGTAGAGTTCTGGCTGTGGCATTTTTGATCATTTGAGGCACCGGGTTGCTGGAGGTTTTGGGCACGGGGGCCAGGATATCCATAGATATCTTGGATCTAGGTAGTTTTCCTAGTTGGTAGGGAGGACAGTAGGTTTGGGCAGTTATTTTTTTTGTTTGTGGCAGTGATGGTCTGTGCATTAGGTAGAAAGAAGGCAACAACAAGGCAACATAAATTAGCATCAGAACCAGGTAATTTGTTAAACTATGTATCTATTTCATTCTGCCATGAAATCATTATTCATTGATAAATTTAAGTTACTGAAGTTGTTATTATGAAGATTGTTGTCATGTTATGAAGTCATTATCTCAGTTCATGAAATAAATTGCTTATGAAAGTATGTGATGTGTAAAATTTATTTGGTTGTCACATATGGTATCAGAGTGTCTTAGCTCGAAATCTGGGCCTAAGGGCCAAAAACCCCAAACGCTAACTCCAGCCACGCTTAACCTGTAAGAAAAACACGTCATTTGCGTCTTAATAGATTGTGTCAAGCAACATTCATCTTGACCCAATATGATTGATACAGTGTCAAAAAATATACTCAAGGCAGTACCCCTACATTATCCAAGAAAATGGTTTCTATATATCACAAGCAACCTCTTTAGACAATACCCTTTAACTGGATCATATATGTCTACTAGAGTATTAGTCTAAATATTCAAAGGAATGTCCTTTAAAATAGTGGCAGTGAACTAGATAGTTTGAAGGATCACTTCCCACAAAATGGCTACCATTAAAGCAACCTAATAAAGCTATTAAGCGCGAAAAAGAGAGTTGATAATTTTATTTTATTTGAGCAATACTTGTCAATGAGGTTTCGGGTAGAACAGACACCTAAAATCGATGAAAATGTCGAGGGAAGCTTCTATCCAAGGCTTGAAGTTGGCAAGATTCAATAACTACACGAATTATACTATATAAAATGCAATAGGACTTT